>CM042438.1:34493810-34661310 GCA_023631565.1 Gymnocephalus cernua | reverse complement strand
GTTGGGTTTAGGAAAAGAAGAATGGGACGGTTGGGTTTAGGAAAAGAAGAACGGGATGGTTGGGTTTAGGAAAAGAAGAGCGGGACAGTTGGGTTTAGGAAAAGAAGAATGGGACGGTTGGGTTTAGGAAACGTGACACGCGGGACACAATCCCTGGTCTCCTGGGTGAAAGTCCTGTGTTTGACCCATCTACCACCATAACCAACCTCCTATGCCAACCTATGCGGATTTTCCGGCTTTCATACTACTCGCTACCATAGTCACTCTTAATGAATCGTGCTGATCATAAAAGATGCTTCCCATTGAAATACATTTAAATAAAGTTTAAGTTTAAAAAATGTGCTGACCATCACGAAGAAAACGAGATAAACGTGTCCATGTACACGAGTCAATAGATTAAATTACGTGACCATTTCATGAACTGCCGTGTGACTGGGCTGTACCTATATGGAACACTAGAACAGTGATTCCCAACCAGGAGTACCCCAAACCAACCTTAATATTGACAGTTCAATTGTATGGACAAAATGAACAATAGCTCCCATCTAGCGGTGAAATTGTATATGACAACCAACTGAATTTCACTTTGTGTTTTTAATATATTTCTCTGAGCAGCATGAACAATGTCAATGAAACTGAAATGATCTCTTAGTGTCTCAATCGTTTCCACACAGCTGTTCTAGTAGCTAGTCTGTGTTACAGATCCATGACGGGAGTCGTCTGCCAGGGAAATCACGGCACATATGATTACGTTTATGTTACAAGGTAGACAATCCTTTTTCATCATTGACGCGAGGAAAAGTATCCTAGACGTCGTTCTAGCGTTATGCAACCATGCTATAGTTAGCCAAGCAAGTAGACCCTATAAAACTTTTACACAAATAGGCAGAATTACCTGCTGAGAAGAAAGCAGCAACTTCGGCGTCCCTTTTAAAATCCTTGCTCCTCATCAGCTCTTTCCATCTTGGAAAAGCCACAACAATATTAACTTCGGTCGTGTTGCTTTGCCTGTCACGTTGTAGTTTTAATTTCCTCGGCGACTCAGTTACATGTCCTCGATAATAGACGCAACAGGCTTTCAAATCTGCCAGCAGTGAGTCGCAAGTAATCTTCTCCCCCTCCCTCCCTGGCATACGTCACAGTCATAGACAGTTAAAGAAAACAGTCGGTCACAGTCAGTGTCACTGAGTGAAAAGCACAAAATGTGGAGCAGTATAGCCTTACGGGCTACCGTATTTCAAGATGGCGCATGGCTATGCAGCGTCTACCCCAGTTCATGTAAGCGCAAATGTAAAATTTCAAGCCAAAAGGAATACTTGGAGTTGATGGTGGTGGTCAAAATTCATAAAAAAAGAGCAAAAGGATAAAGAATTACAGGTGTGAAATTTGTGAAGGGCAATACAGATTTTGATAATAAACAACTACAAATGTTACACACTGGGGCTTTAAGTGGAGTTTTGAGCCTAAAGCAATCTCCATGGACAGTGTTTTTAGCTCCAGTAGGAGAACTAATCTCTGTTTAAACTAACACTCCCAAACCGCATCTCATCTCATCAACTTTCTCATATACTGGGCATGCCCATGCTGGGGTAAACAGGAAGCAGCATGTATACTCCGCCTTTTTCTGGTAGTTGCCATGGTAACGTTAGTAGCTTAGTCTCAGAGAACGAGACGCCATGACCAATAACAACCAATCAGTCGGCAAAACATTGGCGTCAGTGTTGCCAAAGGTCTCTGTTTGCCGCCGTTGAGACTGCAACTCAACCGCGCAGATTCCAAACCAAAATGGTGTCAGAAGTTTTTTCAAATGTCTCCGGTCTAGGGGCTCTGAAACACCAGAGCAGTGTGAACGTGAGGTGTAAACATAGCAAAAGATTTTTAAACCAAAACGTAGCATGTAAATGTAGCCTCAGACTAAAAAGTTTTTCCTTTAGGATTTTTTGTAGCAGTGGGGGCAGGTCTGTCCGAACAACGACCCCAGAACTGACAAGTTTAATGTTGTCCAATTAGAACGGACCCACCGCAGTGACGTTTTTGGTGGTACAGTTCGTTTAATAGTCGACTTGGAAGAAAGCGAACGTTTTGACAATAGACTACATCAACACAACAGTATGTGGAGTTAAACTGGATGGGCCCAATAACCTCTGAATATTTCTACTTGTTAAATTGCACTGTGAGCAGCAGGATAATTTAAACGGCAACTGTGACTACATTGTGCGTCTGCCCTATTTCTGATACCGTGGGGGCAGAAATGTTGCCATGGCGGGCTGCCACTACAAAATTAACATAGAGGAAACACTGGGTTGGAAATCACTGCTGTTGAAAAATGAGTACCGTCAAGTTTTCAGAATTTGGGTACCGACTTGGTACCGAAGTGACATGTCTGGTGACATCCCTAGGACAAAGTGTATTCTGGTGGTAGAAAAGTCTTTGGTATATGTCCAGAGGGAGGTTTGCTTTTCCTCCGCTGCCCAACTGAGCAGCTGCACAATTTCATTCCAACATATTGCTGCCGAGAAGTTAATTGCTCCCAATAGAGACGGGGAATGGAGGTAACTATCTTTGTTAATGTTTTGGAAGAACAAATCATGTAGAACCACTGAGCCTGTTTTAATTACACTCTGCGATGTGATGGGACCAGCTAGTAGAGTAAGACAGGGGACACTTTCTTTATATAATTTTGCAATAATGGCCACAGTATCAGCTCTAATTAGCGTGAGGAATAAATATTAGTTTTCTTCATTCTAAATAATCCCATTGGAATTAGATAAGTATGGGAGCACGCACAGTATGAACTTCTAATTACTGCAGATTAGAGATTTGTTCTACCAGAGCTTCTCTGGAGGCAAAATAATCTCGTTTTAGTCAAAACTCAGCGGACTAAAGCAGCAAAAAAGCACTGAATTCTTTTCTGTTCTCTCATGATCACAAAATTATTGTTTTGTCATTTTAAAACATTACAAAGTTTGGTTTCTTGTAATCACAAAAATAGTTGTGATAATAAATCTGTTTCTCGTAAATTACAAAGAATTTAGCTTGTGATGCAAACCTGTCTCCTTTAAATTACATACTATACTTGTTGTGCTAATTATGTGAGTTTAGACCACAAAAGGTTAGCGAAAGATCCGGTTTTCGATTACATGTAAATAAAATAAACACATTGCGTCATGTGCTTCCTCCAAGTCCTCCAAACCGAAAATACGACCCACAGGAGCATTTTCAAACCTCATTCTTAAACGTAACGCTACCGGTTTGGTTAGAAACACTGAAAATGCATTTTTGATTTTGTACGTTGACATAATTGTATGTCCTTTGGTTGTGGTTTTTATATAAGCCGTTACAGGTTTCTACCACACCCTCACATGTATTTTGCTGTATCTTCGATGTAATTTGTTTTTATGTTCTGTGAAACAAATACACTAAACCAAACTAAAGCCAGAAACAACAGAGAGAGAACTGCATGTGTGCAGGTATTTAACAACTATGCACTTTGTTGAGCATCTCCCTGGTACAGTACAGTATCTGAGTACTGAAGTGAGGAAGAAATGTGGAGAAAACATGTTCAGATAGTCTTCCATCAAAATGAGATTCTTACCCTCTGGCCAAACTCTCCGGGTTGCCCAGTTTCACCCTGTAGACCGGGAGGACCCTGAGGAATAAAATGTTCAGCTACCGTTTAAACAGCACAACTGGTGTTTTCATGGACTGCTGAACAGGTGGCTTTTCAACAACAACTAAATACGAAAAGCTATAAACAGAAGGAAAGAGGAAGTAATAAATCATAATCCTTACTTGAGGCCCCGGGGGACCCTCGGGCCCAGGAGGTCCAGGCAGTCCAGCATCTCCCTAAAACAGGTCAAACACATGATTACTGTATGTATCACACATTACAAATGGTATACATAAAAGGACTTCTATGACGATTACAGTTTACGTGGCTTTGTTAAAAAAATCCTTTAAAACTCTAAATCCTTTAGAGCAGAGATTTTCAACAGGGGGTCTGTAACCCCTATGGGGGCCTCAGAGTTAGTGCAGGGGTAATAATTTGTATATGTCTGAAAATATCCATTAACATTAATCTAACATTTTAATAGCAAACATAAATTGGAATGTAATTTGAAAAAAAAAATTGCACATGAAAGATACTTACTCCACCAAAATCATGGTTCGCACCAAAATCATGGTTCCAGCTGTTGCCGTGGTTCTGCTGAGAAACTCCCTGCCGTGCTGCTCCCTGCGCTACTACAACCACTATTTCTAGCCACTGTTTATTAACTATACTGTGATGCACCCCAACGGCACGTCAGACACCACCTACCAAGAGCCTGGGTCTGTCCCAGGTTTCTTCCTAAAAGGGAGTTTTTCCTCGCCACTCTTGCACTAGTGCTTGCTCTTGGGGGATTTGTTGGGTTTTTTGTAAATTATAGAGTGTGGTCTAGACCTAGTCTATCTGTAAAGTGTCTTGAGATAACTCCTGTTATGATTTGATACTATAAATAAAATTGAATTGAATTGAATTACTATGCCCACAATGGTAGCCATACACATAAGCTTAAGCCATTCATTTTCATCCATGCGGCCCAGTTTAATGCAAATTAATGTTATACCGTATATGTAGGTAGGGGGTCCCTACTCTGTTTCTCTTTTAGCTTAGGGGTCCTTGGCGTGAAAAACGCTGAAGACCCCTGCTTTAGAGTATGTACCATAGACTGTATAATATTAATGGACAAAGTTCGGTGAAGTGCTGTAAATGCAAAGTGCCTTAAACCTGCATTCTATCAGAGTTCCAGCAGGGGGCGGGGAGGTTGGTTTCTGTAGAAGTCTATGAGAAAGTGACCCACTTCTCACTTGATTTATTACCTCAGTAAACATTTTCATAATGAGTTTATGGTCTCAATCGCTAGTTTTAAGTCTTCTGCAACACAGAATGATGTTAATTTTGGTCTTGTGATTGCCAGTGAAAGTGTGTAACGTAACGTAGAGTGTAAGGGCCCCTCCCTCACTCCTCCCTCTCGTCTAAAATCATCACATCCGCAACCAGGATGGCTGCGTCCGTAACGGCAAACTCGACAACTCATAGCAGATCTCCACAAACCAATGGGTGACGTCACACATGCTCTGTCAATTAATATACAGTCTGTATGTACACTGGAAATGGTATTATGTTTATTTCTATAATCTCTGGCAACCCATTCACACTGAATGCATGAATTATCTAATTCAAACAATTAAAGTTATATACATAAATTAAATGTATACAACAAAATAATGGTATAACAAAAAAAGTCAAACTAACTTCATCATTCTAAAACCAGAAAACAACAAATGTAGAGGATGACTAACTTTCACTTCTCCCACCTGAAAAGAGGCAAAAATTGTCTGATGATACTATTTTTGAGTTACATAACATAGTGAAGGGTGACGTAAACAGCATCTTGAAACCTATTTTTAGTAGAATTCACAGAATGAATGGTGATATTTCCCCAGTAAAAGAACAATTGCTTCATCATTTGCTGGTCCAGTCAGAGAGACTGGGCAGAAATGACACAAAGATGAAGTTATTTTAAAACCCTAAAAGATTCAGGACTTTTGAGAAAACATTTGCAGTAGGGCTGGAGCCCCAAAAGCCACCCCCCTTTGCTCCGCCCCTGGATCACTGCATTTGTCATGATGGGATTAACACTGCACTAATCTGTTACTTTATAATTCTTTTCCTTATATACAGTAGTTAATTATACTATATGATAATTAATACTATGATGTAGCCTTTAAAATCTTGACTTTCAGGTCAATGAACATGATAAACCATCTCATTATGGAACAATGACTCACCTTTTCACCCTGTAAGCCTTCTTTGTGATGCTGCAATTAAAAGAAAAGATGAAGAAATCGCCAAATGATGTTTGTTTTTCAGTTAGTCAAATCATTGATGGATTCATTGTGATTCATTGGACTAATTATTGTGAAGAAATGAGGCCATGGACAATAGAACTGGAAACCCGTATCTCACAACAAGAAAACCCTCCATGGCTTCATTATCAATTAATCTGCTCATACTTGTTTGATAAATGATTTTATCTATAAAATATCAGAAATTAGTTTAAAAAAAGTGACCTTTCCTTTTTCAGCCCAATGGGAAGTATTCAAATTGGTTGTTTTATCCGACCAAACGTCCGAAACCCAAAACAATTCTGTTTACTATCACATATATGAGACATACAGCATATAAAGGCATCCAATTGTAGAAGATAGATTGTTTTGCTTGAAAATGACTTAAATGATTAATTGTTTGCCAAAGGAGCTAATTGTCAATCAGATAATCAGTTAGTCAACGAAAACGTTCATTATACTCACCATTACCGACCTGTTGCACGACAGTGGGAGCGCCGTAACTATTTATACTTGCGCGTGGCGCTCTTACCATTGATTGTACTGGTTTAGATTTGTAGAGATTGTAGTTTTATTTGTGATGGTACTACATTGACTAAGTTTTTTATAGAGCTCTATTCATTTATCTGGATTTCATTGCACTAGCACTTTATGATGGAATTATGGATTATTGGACCTTCACCACTTTCATGTGCTTTTTTTTTAGTGCTCCACTTAATGTGGATTTCCTTTTGTCTTTTGCTGTGCTGTGTGTCTGACTGTCTTACACGTATGCCTTTGTTGCACCACAAATTGCCCCTGGGGGACGATATCAATAAAGGTCATGTTATTCATCACTAAACCAGCCTGTAATTCTTTATCCTTTTGGTCCATTTTTGGTACTCACCACATCACCAGGTAATCCGGGAAGGCCTCTGTCCCCCTGTGACGTAGTTCACACAACAAAGATGAAAAACCCCGTCATTAGAATCAAGAGACTTTCAGGGTGAAGCAACTAGGGCAATACGCTAATGACACGGCAACGACCATAATTTAGAAGATGACACGTGTGTACTTATTGTAGGCCCAAAGGAAAGTGAAACTTGTGGGTAAAAGTACCATGGGAATATATTGTGCTTATGGGTGTGGTATAAGCACGTGTGCACCACTGGAAGACTCATCAAAGTCAGTAATTACAGACAGACAAATGAACTCGGCATTTTATTTTGTCAGACAAACGAGTGGGCTGACTTTGATGGTACACAGAGGAGACTGAGGAATGTCTGGGGAGGGCAGACAGTAACTTGGAAAACCGATGATACCTCTTTGAAATGAGTTATCTCAGCTTAATGACATTATGCTTACGGCAAAATCCTCTTTGAAGTGTTTCTAATCAAGTGAACAGGGTGTTTTGCATGTAGCACAAGATGGGGGGGGACACATACCTTGATGCCTTGAATTCCGCCGGGCCCGGGTGCACCAACCAGTCCTCTCAATCCCTAATCAATATTAGACAAAAGCTTCATTAATACAAAAGCAGAGGTGTCAAAAGTATTCACATTCATTACTCAAGTAGAAGTATAGATACGTGGTTTTAAAAAGACTTCTGTAGAAGTTGAAGTATCAACTCAAGTTTTTTATTCAAGTAAAAGTGTAAAAGTACTGGTTTCAAAACTACTTAAAGTATAAAAGTAAAAGTAATGTAAGGGGAAAAAATAATATCAATATGCTTTTTCAAAATAGACGGCGAATTTTGGAAACAATTAGCTCGTGGTACTTGGGTGCGCAGAGCTTGCAGCGCATTCGAAAGGAGTTGTTTTTTGCATCCAACCATTTTGAAAAATTCTTCCAGGTACGGCCAGAAGGTCGGCTGGTCTTCCTGGCTACCAACCTCCTCGCTGGTGCTGGGTTGGGACATTTCACTTGAGTTCTCTTGAGTCTCTGCCACGGACATCTTCGTACTAGGCTACATACGTCTGCTATTTCCTTGCTGGAGTGTGGTGTGATTTGTGTCATGTGCAGTTGCGATAAATCGCGTACAAGCCAATGGTCGGAATGGTATAAGTTTATACTTCTCATCCAACCACAATCAAATTCACTCTGTCCTGATGGCGTGATTTATCTGTATGGGTTTTTTGTGTGTGTGTGTGTGTTTTTTTTAACGATGACAAGCCGGAATGCAAACAAGCCAATAGGAATAACGAGGCTATTTTTAAAATGTAAGGAGTAGACAGTAAAGATAATTGCATGAAAATGTAAGGAGTAGAAGTAAAAAGTCTGCTGTAAAATAATTACTACAGTAAAGTATAGATATCCAGGAATTCTACTTAAGTAAGGTAACAAAGTATTTGTACTTCGTTACTTGACACCTCTGTACAAAGGTGACTCACTCCATCTGTCACATATTAATGTCAGTGGCCTGTTTGTAACTGCAGGATCCTAAACAGAGGATCATGACTTACATCTTTCCCTGGAACACCGGGTTTGCCAGGGAATCCATCCAAGCCTGCCACACCCTAAAATGGAAACAAGTGTAAAGGAAAAGCATGTATAAGGTGTTGCTGCAATAAATGTTGAACTCAATAAAATAAATCTGGCTATATTATCGAAGTGAATGCCAGTTTTTTATGTCTCCACTGACAATAAACAAAGGTGTCTATAAATGTCTATAATCACATAAAAGCTTTTATATTTCCTAATCTAAACATCAAATAGTTGGAGAGTATTTTGTGAAAAAAATTTCAGCTCAGGAAGTGATGCATGTTACAGTTTGTTTGCGACAAATACAGTATTTGCATAGTTAGCATGTGCAGCGGTAGCTACCATGGCTGCAAGGACAACAAACTTAAATGTCATAAACAGAAAATCAAAGGGACAAGATGCTTTCAGTTCTGAACCAAACGGAAAAGTATTTAACAAAACAAGACTAAAAGGTTTACAGCTAAGCTAGTCTCCTTAATACATCCCCGAGAGCGATGCTTTCAGCTAAATGCTAATATAAGCATGCCAATATGCTTGTTGCTTCCCGATCCTTACTGGAAGCGTTTTTATGGATCCCATGTAACTTCTAGGCAAGACCCGCCCTACGAAGCAGCTCGATTGAGTGGTTAAGGTTAGGATAGCCGATTGGTCAGGGGACAAGACCCTGACCAATCGGGTTACGTTACCTTGCGTAAGCATGGATGCCGGGCCTATAGTAGTGTTTGAATGCTATTGAAGGGCGGGTCTTGCCTCAAAGTTGCATGGGTTCCATGATAACGTGTACTGGAAAACAAATTTGTTTCTACGCATGTGCGACAACGGTTGAGGTTAGGCATTGCCGTTGAATATTTAGGATCAGGATAGCCCATTGGTCAGTTTCTGATATGGAATCAGGTAGTGACAATTTCCTCACAATGACAAAGTTAACATGTTATCTGCAGGTATGTGTTAACTATTAGCAGTCACTATCTTAGTTGAGCATGTGAGCATACAAATACAAAATCTGTAGGCAACCGGACAAGATTTTGGTATCAGGAGCGTTCTGGTTTTCTGTTTTTTTAGTCCGTTTGTTACCATCACTGGAGCCAAGCAGCCAGCATGGCTAATGGAGAGCAGATTGTTAAGCAGTAGACAGTGCTTTGTAACCTAGGGCTTGGCAATATATTGATATCGTGATATGAGACTGGATATCGTCTCAGTGTGTAAATATTTTTTTGTAAGCACCAATTGTCAACCCTACAATATCGCTGCAATATTGATATTGAGGTATTTGGTCAACAATTTCGTGAGATTAGATTTTTTTCCATATTGCCCAGCTCTAGTGTAACCCAAAACACATCCTGAATTTTCAGTCAGTAAACATCGCTCTGACTTTAACCCCAGGTGCCTACTCTAAACCACATATTCCCTTTATCACTTCACTGAGGCAAGTACTTTTCCAGTTTTCACCAACAGGAAATTGCTTACTGACTGGCTGGCTGACAGACAGCTCTAAACCTGACATCAGCATGTTTGAATGGCCCTTCAGTATGCCTAGAACCTGCTGCAAGTCTTCATGACATAAGGCAAAGTAATCAGTGTACTGATTCCGTGTTTACTGCTTTCTACAAAAAAAACCTTGTTAAAGTCGTTTAAATTTAAATTTGAGTTGACATCTCAGCATGATACAAAAGTAATTGGTACAACTGTCTCTTATATCGTTCTACTCAATCTGTTAATCATAGTATCAGTGAAGTCATGATCACAAAAACATCTTGACAAACTGACTTCAGTTGGAAACCATTGTGATGCTGGCAGATAACCTTTCACTGATTTATTAGCTGAATCGGCTAAGTCTGAATTGCCGTCTAACATCATGTTGTTGGCAAAAGAAGAAAGATGTTAGCAGGCAGGAGGAAACATTGTACATCAACAAAGCTTGAGAAGGCCTGAATGAGCTGTGTAGCCAAACTCCCCTACATGATCCCAGACAGGAAGTGTGGAGAGTGATTCAAGGAAGCCACATCTGTTTGCACGATTACACCCCTCAGTTCTCAGTTCCTCTGAGAAGAATGGCCCCTCTCAGTGAAGTTAACCCTGTTTTCAGGATTTGCAGGATGAACCCTGTTCTGCACAGGTTCAATCAAACATACAGAAAGTGAATGTGAAACTCTCTTTTCCCTCAGCAACTTCTATTCTGTCCAAGCGCAAGATGCTGAACCCCTCTCTGCTACAGTAGATGTGATCTGTTTACATTACATAAGTCAAATTTGATTTCTTATATCAAAGAGCTGGTGCAGTATTACTTACCATGGCTCCCGGAGATCCTTTTTCTCCTTTTATACCTGATTCCCCCTACAACAACCACAGCAACATCATTAATATTATAATTTCAAAATCTTATATTACAATTTATCAATATCAGATCTTAAAGGCGGATTCTTTTTTAACATACACCCTTTTCCCATGCATTTGTGACTAAGTGGCTAATGTAAACTTTGAAATTGGTCCAGTATTGAGCTACAACCCTGTAACCGGCAGCCGCTAACCGGACTGAAATGTAATCCTATGAAAGAAATGCACACCGCAGTTTTCCATCCATTCAAGTGCTTGTTTTTGCCACTGGCTAAGACTGGTTATGTGACTGACTACATTATAGAGAGATGGTGAAGTCTCGTTCTGAAATCGTGCGAGGTGACTTGGCGAAAGAAAGCACCATGGAACAATGTGTGTTCATAGTATAGAACACGAGTGGAGAGAGAACAGTTCCAGGGATTTTGTTGTTACGGAGTAGACAAAGCGTAGCTTTGTGTTTCTGAATTTTGCTTAAGCAATGTCGAGCTAAACTTCGCACAGCTTTCATAGACATTACCTTTGGACAGCGACAGGCTGAAGTTGACGTGCTGCAGCTACAAATGGATACTAACGCTCCTGTCCATACACTGCGCCTTGCAGACCATCACTGACCGTCTACAGTGAGAGTGATGGCTCCTGCCAGCCAAAGATGAGAAATAATCCTGTACCACAGCTCATTGTCCTAAAGAAAAATGCTGTTCCAAGAGTGGCGAGCTGCAGAGAGAGTGGAGGTAAGCTAATGCCACTAGCTGAAGTCACTGTGTTTACCTGGCCTCAGTAAGTTACACATGAAAGGATGGCAGGTTAAATGTAAACTCCATCTTCCTATAATGTAGGCAGATACTTATAATAGCGAACCAAGTCTTTTAGTGGACATACTTTGCGCGATTCCGGTTTGTGTCTGCCGGTTAGGTTACATTATTCTTGCTCAATACTGGACCAATTTCAAAGATTTTTGTCACAAATACCGAAATTCCCCTCGATTACATGGGCAAATGCACTCAGATAAATGCACTCAGATTATACTCACACTGACACCTTTTGGTCCTGGCGTGCCAGGAGTGCCTTCATCCCCTTGAATTCCCTATATGAAATAGATTGAACAACATTTTATTAGTGCACTTTATTAACCTGGAACTCTCCACAAGTGTTACTCAAAATCAGGACAGGCCTGGGCCCTGTGTATTAAATTCTTCCTCAATCTATGTTGTGATAGGTAATAGAAAATGAATGATGAATCCGCTAAGTAAGAAAAAGAAGCACTTAACTGCAAACCTAGCAAATTTAACATCTATTCCTCGTCAACCACAGCCTGTCCCAAAAAATGAGACAGATAATTATTTTAACACACTAACACTAGCCTCACTAAACGTAAGGTCTTTGGCAGGAAAATAATTTTTAATCAATGATTTTATAAGCACAATCTTGATATTATGTTTTTAACTGAAACCTGTTTGGACCATAATAACAGTGGTGCTGTTCTTATCGAGTCAGCTCCCCCCCCAACTTCAGTTTTATGAGTGAGAATAGAGTGAATGACTCATTCCAATGTACTCAAATATCTTATGGAAATTTTGCTTCTTTTGAATATGTGGCTCTTCAATAGGGTTGGGTATCGTTTGGGTTTTTTCCGATACTGGTGCTAAATCGGTACTTTTAAAACGGTGCCGGTGCCTAAACGGTGCCTGAACCGATACTTTTTAAGAAAGTTTTAAAAAAAAGAAGAAGAAACAAGAAGGATAGGCCTACTAAACAACAGTCGGTGACATTTAAAAACACATTGTTTATTACTAAGGCCATATGGTCAAAATTAAATGATTTAATAGTAATGTAATAACTATAACTTATAATACACAATAACTTATTTTAACAGTAAATTGCTGTTGAATGACAAAAACAACAACCAGATGGGAAAAGGGTATTTTACAATAACTGAATGCACCGCGAGGCTGTATGCTACCAGTTTTAGTGAATGCACCGTCTGTTTTTCCGACGTCGGTAGCTGCTGCGCTGCAGAGCAGACTGTTGATATACAGTCACACTTTACACTGTTTAACGTTACCTGTCAGCATGTTAACCGTGTTTAATCCAACTGCTAGCTAAAGGTAGGCTAACGTTACCTGCTGTCGAGTGTAGTGTAAAGTCAGGCACCAACATTTTTGTTCTTATTCGGTCTCGTTACTACCGCTTACGTCGGAACCGGGGACCTATTGGCACAGAGTTTTGGTACCCAACCCTACTCTTCAACTAAGGTCCTCCCTTCAAGCTATATTTCTAAATATTTACAGACCACCGAAATACTGTGCAGCTTTCTTCGATGACTTTACTGAACTGCCGTCTATAATCTGCATTAACTTTGACTGTGTAATTATTGCTGGTGATTTCAACATTCATATTGACAACACCCAGGATAGAGGGACCAAAGAACTGTGTTGTATTCTTGAGAACTATGGACTGACTCAGCATGAGACAGGGCCCACACATAATAAGGGGCACACTCTGGACATGATTATCTCTAAGGGTCTAAACATTTCCAAGGTTGTGGTGACTGACGTTGCTCTCTCTGATCATTCATGTGTTTTCTTCACTATCTCGGTGCCCAAAAGTGTCCAAACAAAGGTAATCAGAAAACGGTATATCACTGAAAACACCAGTGAAACATTCATTCAGCTTTTCTCCTCCACACCCTCCCTCTCTGGGGTCTCAGTCACTGAGCTTGTAGACAATTTCAATTGTAAAATTACAAATGTTATTGATGCCATTGCTCCCACTAAGGTTAAAGCTGTCTCTGGTAAGAAAAGATCTCCATGGAGAAATGTCATACGGGTAAGAACAGAAAAAACGCAGGTGGCGAAAAAGTAATCTCCAGGTCCATTATAATACGTATAAAGAGAGACTTCGCATTTATAATTTGGAACTGAGGAATGCTAGGTGGTCCTTCTTCTCTGACATTATCGCCAGAAACAATAATAATTCACGTGCTTTGTTTGCTACTGTTGATAGGTTAACAAACCCTCCAGTATCAGTATCATCTGAATTTTTATCTACCAAGGCCTGTAATGAATTTGCCTCCTTCTTCGAAGACAAAATTCAGAAATTTAGACTAACTGTCAGTGCCTCCATATCAAGTACGGGATATGTGTTGTCACACTGTCCAGGCAAAACAAATTCCAAAATGACAAAATTTCATACGATCATCCATAAAAACCTGGAGGACATTATACAACATCTAAAAACCTCCTCCTGTTGCCTTGATATTCTACCAACAGGCCTTTTCAAAAATGTTTCAAATTGTTTGTCTTCTGATCTTCTACAGATTGTAAACGTCTCTTCTCTCAGGTGTCTTCCCACAGGCCCTGAAAACTGCAGTCATCAAGCCACTCTTAAAAAAGAACAATCTAGACACGGCACTAATGAGCAACTATAGGCCGATATCAAACCTTCCATTTTTAAGTACAATTATTGAAAAAGCATTTTTTCGACAACTCAACCATTTTCTTGTCACTAAACAATGGTTTTGATGCCTTCCAGTCGGGTTTGCAACCACACCACAGCACTGAGACAGCTCTTGTTAAAGTCTTTAATGACATCCACTTGAACACAGATAGTGGCAAATCTACAGTCTTAGTATTACTTGATCTCAGTGCTGCATTTGACACGGTTGACCATGACATATTATTAGACCGATTGGAAAACTGGGTTGGCCTTTCTGGCTCAGTCCTAAACTGGTTTGAATCCTATTTAAATAATAGGGACTACTTTGTATCTGTAGGTAATTACACATCTGAGCATACAAATATGACGTGCGGAGTTCCCCAAGGCTCCATTCTGGGGCCTCTTCTGTTTAACATCTACATGCTTCCACTGGCTCAGATTATGGAAAACAACAAAATAAGTTACCACAGTTATCCAGACGACACACAAATTTACATAACCTTATCACGAGGGGAATATAGTCCAATACAAAAACTGAGTAAGTGCATTAAACAAATTAACGACTGAATGTGCCAGAACTTTCTTAAATTAAATGAAGAAAAAACTGAGGTGGTTGTTTTTGGAGCAAAAGAGGAACGATTAAAAGTCAGCGCTCAGCTTCAAACGACAATGTTAAAAACAACAGACAAAGCCAGAAATCTTGGTGTAATTATGGACTCAGACCTGAATTTCAGCAGCCACATTAAGACAATTACAAAGTCAGCCTATTACCACCTTAAGAATATATCGAGGGTTAAGGGACTTATGTCTCAGCAGGACTTGGAAAAACTTGTCCATGCTTTTATCTTCAGTATACTGGACTACTGTAACGGTGTCTTTACAGGTCTCCCTAAAAAATCACTCAGACAGCTGCAGCTGATTCAGAACGCTGCTGCTCGAGTCCTCACTAAGACCAAGAAAGTGGATCACATCACTCCAGTTCTGAAGTCTTTACACTGGCTACCTGTGCCTCAAAGAATTGATTTAAAAATACTTTTGCTAGTTTACAAATCATTAAACGGTTTAGGGCCAAAATACATTTCTGATCTGCTAGTAAACTATGAACCACCCAGACCTCTCAGGTCGTCTGGGACCAGGTCTACTTTCTGTCCCCAGGGTCAGAACTAAACAGGGAGAAGCAGCATTTAGTTTCTATGCTCCACATATCTGGAACCAACTTCCAGATAATTGCAGGTCCGCTGCAACTCTCAGTTCTTTTAAATCAAGGCTGAAGGCCTTTCTTTTTGATGTTGCCTTTCTTTAAACTGCTACTGCACTGTAACTTCTATTCTCGTATGTTATCTGTTTTTAATTTCTTAATCATTTTTAACTGCTCTTTAATGTTTTATGTAAAGCACTTTGAATTGCCCTGTTGCTGAAATGTGCTATACAAATAAAGCTGCCTTGCCTTGCCTTGCCTTGCCTTGCCTTGCCTTCTCTTGCCTTGCCTCGCCTTGCCATACTCACTAATATACTGCAGGCCAACTGGGGGACTGCTGAGTCAGAGGTAAATCAATGCAAGAAATGTAACTGACCAACTAAGAAACCTGAAACCCAAAAAAAGAAACAGCAGTTGGCAGTGGTAAAAGCCCCCCTCATGGGAGAACCTTGACCTTTGACCCCTAACCTCACTTTCATTCTTTTCTCAAGAAACCAAAAATGGTGTCTCATGATATTTGACATTTGCAAGCTACCTTTCTTTTTATCACTGCTTTTGTTTTCACAAGGTATTTTTCTAGAGTGAGAAAAGCTGTTGGCTTGACTTATATTTGAAGCCATGACTTCCAATTGTTTGCACAGCACAATCCTAATCGGAACACTTATGTGTTGTAATGAATAATTTGCTCAATAGGCTCCAATAGGCCACTTTATGAAAGACATTTTGAAATGTCACAGAAAAAACACACAGGTGTGAATAATAAAATTAACAATGGCTCACTGTCACACTTCCACGGCTCACTGGGACACTCAAATAGCAGTGAGCAACCGTTAATCAAATTGATAGCACCTGTGCTGTTGTGAAGTGGGCCTATTATACTGTAAGATGAAGTAGGTCAGCTGTCTTCCACGTTCAGACTAGAAGCCTTTTTTTAGCGCTGCTTAATCTAAAAGATTTATTATTGCTATTATTATTTGAAACCTATTTTGGAGCTGAAAAAAAACACCACAACAAAAGACAGCCTGGCATAGTTTTGCCTAACAGGCTACAGTTGTAATGGCTAAGGAGGGTGCAAGCATTTGCTAGCTTACACAGTTTAACCAACTTTGTTACGGACAAGTCTGTGCCATATTAAAGGCTCTGACACACCAACCAGACGGCCAAGGCCGCTTTAATGCACGGGCTTACCTGGGCTGAAGCCCAGGGGCCTCCCAAGTTCAGGGGCCTCCCATATTCGCGTTAATGATGAGCTGAAGAGGTCATATTGTTTTCTAACTTGTCAGGTTTTCTGTCAATCACTCTAGTCGCAGGTTACATGGCTGCTGATTGATCCAAATTAGGAGTGACCCACGTGGCCCCATCGCCTACGGCCCGTGAGCTTACCTATCAGAATGTCTATAGTTAGTTTTTGGGTGTGTCCCTCTATGACTGAGTGATGTCTTCTGTACTGGTTTGCGCTTGAGAGCAACAGCGGGATATTTTTAATAATTGTTCACCGTCTTATTCATCATTAAAGTCATTTCTGACAACGTTTTAGGCGAGAAATTATCTGTTTAGATTTCGAATATAGGCAGTCATCCAAAAATCGTTGCCGAATTGACAATTTGCTTCAAAGTTTTCGGAGTTGAGAAGCTCAGCTGGTGGTGGCCCCATGGATGCATTAAGAGAACGGTGGCCCGGATCGCTCGCTCGCTGGCCAGCCTGTCATGCTGGGACGCCCCGATGTAAGCTGCCGGTCTGTCAGACCGATCTCGTAAATAAGAGGCTTTTATTTCGCCGTTGACGGATTGTTTGTTTAAATATCACAACACATGTCCATCATAAGATTAAGGGGAACGTGTGGTTAACTGTCTTTACCATTTAACTCCACAAGCGCCCGGTCGCTGACACACACACACACAGGCAGCGAGAGAGAGAAAGAGAGAGAGAGAGAGAGAGAGAGAGAGAGAGAGAGAGAGAGAGAGAGAGAGAGAGAGAGAGAGAGAGATACCTTCGGGAGACTTGTTTAAATTATGACATAGGCTACATTAGATTTGGTATATAGTTCATACTTTTTTTTGGCGTATTTCTTTTCTGATTTTAATGCTATAAAGACCGTTGCCGTGCTTGCATCACTCACCTTACCCCTCCTCCTAGGCCAGTGGGAATGCAAATGGAAAAAAAGGATTTTAGGGGAGAGTAGTTCTTAGAAGTACTATCCAGTAGAAAACCCTCAGCTTCCTCAGTCATTGTGTATTTTATCCTCATGCCCTCTCGGCTGCTGCTTGCTGACGTTATTTCAGACTCTGGCTCTACAGCTGATCAACAGTTTGCCTCGGCGGTGGACGAGGAAACATCAACTGTAACATCTACAGATAAAATCTTGCTAAATTTAGCCGCATTACTATTACAGAAGAAAAACTCTTGTATCCTTTTCTGCGACATAGTCTTCTCTACAACTAACGTTCAGTCAACTAGTCTCAGCCTGCTCGCTTCTCAGCGAGTCACGTCACTCACTTTCACTGTCACCTCTATCAGCTATAAACGGCAAATTTTTAGTAGGCTATATTTTAGAACCTATCCATAACCATTTTTTGCTATTTGCCTCATTATTTGATATACAAACATATATAAATAATGTCACACAGCGAATTAGTAATCATTTAAAAAATATAAAATCCAGCTCCTGCCAGCAGGTGCGTGTGATTGGTTCACAGGGCTTGCTGAGGCTCCTACTTTGATCTGTTGCTGTTCTTTGCTAATGCTGTTATCAGTTATTAATGTTTGTGCAGACAGGTGATGGTTGGTGATGTTTTTCACAATATCGTTTGAAATCATACTTTCACACATTTTGGTTTTATCATCACCATAAGTTGCTGTGTGTGGTTGTTACATAAAGTATGTTGTGTTTATGCTCAGGTGGACTCAGTGATATGTTAATAACAATATTATGGTGATGTCTGGCTCAAAGAGGGAAAACTCACTGTTGTATGCCTCGAAAGAAACTAATGCATTTTGTGATATAGATTACCTAGATATTACACTTTTTTTAAATGAGACTCTGTAAATCGAGGGGATGGGGGGCCTACAAAACCTCTCAGCCCCGGGCCTAACATTAGGTTAAGGCGGCCCTGCAGACGGCCGACCGTCGGCACTAAAGCCAGTCGGGCTGATCAGTCATCCCGAGTTGGTCAAAAAAGTTCCTCAGAACTAGGGTTGGGTACCGAAACTCAGTGCCAATAGGACCTCGGTTCCGACGTAAACGGTAGTAACGAGACCGAATAAGAATGAAAATTTCGGTGCCTTATTTCGGTGCTTGACTTTACACTACACTCGACAGCAGGTAACGTTAGCCTACCTTTAGCTAGCAGTTAGATTAAACAGGTTAACATGCTGACAGGTGACGTTAAACAGTGTAAAGTGTGACTGTATATCAACAGTCTGCTCTGCAGCGCAGCAGCTGCCAACGTCGGAAAAACACAGACGGTGCATTCACTGAAACTGGTAACCTACAGCCTCGCGGTGCATTCAAAGTTATTGTAAAATACCCTTTTCCCATCTGGTTGTTGTTTTTGTCGTTCAACAGCAATTTACTGGTGAAATAAGTTATTGTGTATTATAAGTTATAGTTATTACATTACTATTAAATCATTTAATTTTGACCATATGGCCTTAGTAATAAACAATGTGTTCTTAAATGTCACCGACTGTTGTTTAGTCGGCCTATCCTTCTTGTTTCTTCTTCTTTTTTTTAAAACTTTCTTAAAAAGTATCGGTTCAGGCACCGTTTAGGCACCGGCACCGTTTTAAAAGTACCAATTTAGCACCGGTATCGGAAAAAAAACAGACGATACCCAACCCTACTCAGAACACACCGAAGAGACGTCGACTTGAGTGTACGTTCTGCGTGTGTGCAAGACGTAATACGTCTCCATAACAGCAGGCGCCCCTAATCTGTATTGTCGCCTAAAAAATGAAAACCGCCAGCTGATTGGAGGAACGCATCACGTGTGTCAGGCTTCTCCCGAATTTCAAAACCAAGCATAATGGCGGCTCTTTCGGAATACGATCTCATATTTTACGAAAATAGTTTCTGAATGTTTCTGAAAACAGATCGACAAAGGTCAGTTTAAAACATTTTTTTTGGGCTTTTCCGCCTTTAATTGACAGAAGAGAAAGGGGAGAGAGGGGGAAAACATGCAGGAAATTGTCACAGGTCGGATTCAAACCCTGGACCTTTGCATCGAGGCATAAACCTCCAAGTATATGTTCGCCTGCTCTACCCACTGAGCCAATCCAGTTTAAAAGATTTTTGTCACTCGTCATTTCCCCTAATTGGTCATTGTGTCCAGTGGTGTAGTCTATTTTTTTGTAGTGAGTATACTGTGATTTTCCCCTCCCAGCCTCATACTCGCCTGTCCCAGAGCGACACCCCAGACAGTCGGTACTGTGACGTTTCTGAATACGAACTGTACACGGGCAACAGACGTTTAAGTATTGATGGCGTTTATTTAAAGTCCTGGAAAAACAACACTTAGAGTTGAGAAAAGATGAGACAGATTTAACTTTTTGAGAAACGCAAACGAACCTGAACGCAACAGGACATCACATCACACAAATAAGCCGTTTAACCGACACCCCCCCCCCCACTGCCACACAAAACCATGACTAATAATTAGCATCATCATACAACTTTTGTATCGATTAGCAGTAAAATCTGCTGATAAGGGCCTACATTTACTCAAAAGTATTTAATAAACTGTTTACAATCTTCAGCACCATGGCTAACAAATGCATACAAAGCAGACGGAAGGAGAAAAAGCTCCACTCTTTCTATTTTAGTTAATTATCTGACCATTGCTAACTAACATTACCATATAGTCATTTAATTGTGTAAAGCAATGCATATTTAAGATTTAAGAATTTACTCTAATGTTGCATAGTCATTGACCTTATGAAGGCCGGGAGACACTCAGACACACATTTACACACACACAGACACACAGACAGGCGCACACGCACACACAGACACACAGGCAGACACACACACACACACACACACACACACACGGTATCATATACTACTCAGGTAACAGTAACGTTGCAGTAGGATTTTCTGGCTGGTTTTTTGTAACGGTAACGTTCAGGGCCGGATTGGGACTCATTTTCACCCCTGGAGTTTCATGCCTTAGACCGGCCCACTTTAGTTCACGACTAAAGGCTTAATTCATATTACTTTTATCCTATTCCCTTTCAATCGTGAGCTTTGTATATTCACTATTGTTTGATTAAAAACATAATGGGTCACTAGTAACACTTGGGAATAGAAAGTTGTTATATTGTAAATAATGTGATCACTGCAAAAAAAAATGCTTTTTTTACTTAGTATTTTTGTCTCGTGTATCTAAAAGAAAATCTTACATCAAGATGCATTAACTAAACAAGTATGAAAAAACACCTCAAAATTAAGTGATTTTTGCTTAAAACAAGGCACATTATCTGCCAAAAATAATTGTTTTAGATTTAGCTTGTTTTAAGCAACAACAAAAAAACAAAATCACTTAATTTTTAGGTTTTTTTCAGAAAACGACATAATTTCACTTGTCTAGTAAATGTATCTTGAATTAAGAATATTTAGATATTTGAACTGGAAACAGGTAAGATACTAAGTAAGAAAAACATTTTTTCAGTGATAACGTTTTCTTATTCACACATTATGGTACATCAGCAGCTTCCCTGTGTCTCACAGTGAGAACATTAGTCTCTTCACAGCTGGCTCTGTGTCTGACACTAAATGAAATGTTTTACATTTATTTCTCACCACAAATATCCCCTTTTTACAAAGCTTTCAAATCAAGTCAAGTCAGTTTCATTAATGATTCATTGTTATTAATGTATAATAATGTCAGGACATGTTTCATTGAGCAGGGTTCTGGTGTGGTGGGCTCCTGACTGGAGCTCGGTAACGTTACCGGGCCTCGCTGCTTGTCACTGTTAGCAGCAAACCGGACTAGAGGCGGCTGCTGCTGAACAGCTACAAGAAAAACGTTTGATACATGAACGGTGGTTTGCAGACAACGTTGTTTGGCACGGTCGCGAGCATCTTGCACTGCTCCTAACTACCTTAACGTTAGCTTACTTACCGGACTCGTCGTCTTCATTTGTTGTTTTGAGGAAAAATGTGCTCAGCTTAGAAGATTTGACTGCGTCACTTTCCAAAGCTTTCTTCTTTTTTATTCTGGCCTTTTCAGCGCCGCCTTTGCGCTTCCTGTTATCCATTTTTATCTGACTTTTTTATTTTGAGCAACTTTCAAGGTGCCGTGTCGGGGCGGGGGGGGGGGGGGGGCGAAATTACGAATCCCACTATGGCAACGCCAAGACCCGCCCTGCGAAGCAGCTCGATTGGTTGGGGTTAGGCATTTCACCTCGAGTGGTTAAGTTTAGGATAGCGGATTGGTCAGGGGATAGGACCTGAACAAATCAGGTTACGTTACCTTGGACGCCTGGCCAATAGTAGTGATTGAAGGGCGGGTCTTGGCGTTGCCATAGTGGGATTCGTAATTTCACGGGGGGCAGGGAGTCAAAAAATAATCACGTCATCATTAACCTGCAGGCTGCACTCTGCGAGATAATATTAAATAAAAAAAGAGTGGGACTGCGATAAAATAATGAATAAAAAGAGTGGGGCTGCTGTGAGTGCAGGCAGCCATAGGGACAGCATCCATATTTCAACCCAGTGCCATGACAACAACGGCCCTCGCGGCCAAAAAAACAGACCGGCCCACCGGGAATTTTCCCGGTGCTCCCGATTAGCCAATCCGGGCCTGGTAACGTTAACAATCGGGTCATCCTGATCTGTGGCAGCTGCAGCGTCGCCCGACGTGGCAGCAGCTTCAGGGACAGACTTTAGAAAACACTGAAGTAGTGTGTCTGTTTAGTAACGTTTCATATCTCGTTACTTATAAAACGTTGTTCAAACTCTAACTAGTTGCGAGAAAGGAAAGACCGCGCAAAGAATGCAACTTGTTGTTGCTTAGTTACGTTAAATGACTTCCCGTCAGATCCAGGGCACGGCCACGGCTTCCCAATCGTTCTCTTATCCATGTTCACACAGACGGGGTGAATTTATGAATGAAAGTGAGAAAGTTCTGTCACAAACAATGTTGTTACGTATCATCGCGCTTTTGTAAGTGGGTTTACGGAAATCGTTGACTTTTCCTAGTGGGTATACGGCGTATACCTGCGTATCACGTAGACTACACCATTGATTGAGTCAACAAGTCAAATCAGCCCAAATGAAGGCCGACGGTTCCTCCAACTGACGACGGCACGGAACACACCGAACAGACTCGAGTCACCGACCTCGCCAGACTGTTTTTTTTTATATAACTTTATTTTCGTTTTTGTCAGTAGGTAACAGATATGACAAGCATACTTATAGCATCTAGTTACATATTGAACACAAACCACAACATCCTTGGCAATTGGAGTTATACAATGGGGGAAAGGAAAGGAGAGGGGAGAAAAAAAAAATAATAATAATTATGTTACTGACACAGCAAGCAGGATGCGCAATAACAGTTATAAGAATTACATAGGAAATAAATAAAAAATAATAAAATATAAATAAGGGTGATTAAAATACCGGGGGGGTTCGTCTCTAGAGTGTCAACTGGGGACAGATTAAGACAGTGATGGCAGGGTGGGAGTGATCCCAGTGGCTTTGATAGAAGAGAAGTAGGAAATGAATGGGTTCCAAATAGTCCTGAATTCGTCCTGCTTCCCATCTCTCAGATATCTTATATTTTCAAGATGGATGCAACTCATTAGGTCACGTATCCAGTGTATATGAGTAGGTGGTTGGCTTGATTTCCAATTAAGGAGAATCAATCGCCTAGCTATTAATGTACAGAAGGCGAGTGCACCATTATGGAGGATTGACAAATTTGTAGTTTTTGGAGAAAGACCAAAAAGTGCCACAAGTGGGCAGGGGTTAATTACAGAGCCCAGTGCAACTGACATAGAATAAAAAATTGATTCCCAGTAGCCCGTCAGACTTGGACAAAGCCAAAACATATGGAACAGAGAAGCTGGGGCCTGCCTGCACCTATCGCATGTAGGGTCCATCTCTGGTTTGATCTTTGCTAACCTAACTTTAGTCCAATATATCCGATGGATGAATTTAAATTGGATAAGACTATGACGGCTGCATATGGAGGAGGAATGGATCCTCTTTAGAACTTGTCTCCATTCCTCATCAGTGAACCTATAGTCCAGATCGACCTCCCAATTTTGTCTAGCTGTAATAGCAGATGAAGGTGAGAACCCTACGATACAGTCATAAAGAACAGATATAGCACCTTTGTTATTGATGCTCACATCGAGGATGGTGTCGAGCTGTGTTGGGGGAGGAAGATTTGGAAATTGAGGAGAGATCTTCCTAATAAAATCGTGCGACCTTGGGAGGCTAAACTTTAAGGACAGCTGGGTGAAGGAGGCAAACGTCTTGTCTATGTACAAGTGTTTAAATGTTTTTATTCCCTTTTTGAACCAGAGTTTAAAGACACTATCATTCAACGATGGGGGAAAGGCTGGATTTTTGTCACATGGAGAGGAAAACAAAAAACTCTGGAACCCAAAATGTGATCTGAATTGCCTCCAAATACGTAAAGACTGATTAACTACTGGACTGTAGTTTGGACGTTTAGGAATTGAAGCTAATGGGGAGTGAAGTAGGGCTGTAAGAGATAATGGTTTGCAGGAGGCTTCTTCTAATTTTACCCACATGGGAACCCAGTCACTCAGACCGAAATGGCAGTGTGGCCAGTAAAGGAGGTTGTGAATGTTGGCAGCCCAGTAATATGACTGAAAATCTGGGAGGGCAAGTCCTCCAGCGGTTTTTGGTAGTTGTAGAATAGATTTCCGTATCCTGCATGGGCCTTTATTCCAAATAAAGGAAGAAATTGTTTGGTTGAGGGTTTTAAAGAAAGATTTTGGAACAAAGACAGGAACACACTGAAAGAGATACAGAAATCGAGGTAGTATATTCATTTTTACAGAGTTAATACGGCCTGTTAAGGATAGAGGGAGAGAGGACCAGCGCAGGAGATCTGACTTAACACGTTCCAGGGCAGGTGTAAAGTTTCTATTAAGTAGGTTGGAGTATTTACGTGAGATATTAACTCCAAGGTATTTAAATTCATCCAAGGCTACTATAAAGGGTGCAGCAGAGGGTGGAAGACAGCTTGCATCTATATTGAGAGGGAAGAGCTCGCTCTTACTAATATTTAGCTTGTAGCCAGAGATGTCGCCAAACCCCTCCAAGCAGGTGAGAATTCTAGGCAATGATACAGCGGGGTTAGAAATAAAAAGGATTATGTCATCCGCATAGAGAGAAATCTTTTGTTCGAGATCTCCCCAGATAATACCTGAGATCCTACTATCTGAGCGAATGGCTATTGCGAGGGGTTCCATAGCGAGGGCGAAGAGGAGGGGGGAGAGAGGGCACCCCTGTCTCGTACCACGTGACAACTGAAAGTAGGGAGAAGAGGTATCGTTAGTACGAACGGATGCGACAGGAGAAGTATAAAGAAGCTTAATCCAACTAATGAAGACTTCTCCAAAACCGAAACGCCGCAGAGTGTCAAACAGATATGACCACTCGACACGGTCGAATGCTTTCTCTGCGTCGAGCATAGCTAGGACTTCGTGGGATGTGGGATTGGAAGGAGAGTAAATGATATTAAAAGCACGCCTAATATTAAATAAAGATTTTCTATTCTTTATGAATCCTGTCTGATCATAATGAATAAGCTCCGGTAACACAGGCTCCAACCGACGTGCAAGAAGTTTAGCAAGAATTTTAGCATCTACAGGGCAAAGACTTATAGGTCTGTAATTACCGCAATCAAGGGGGTCCTTATTCTTCTTTGGGATCAAAGAAATTGAGGCCTGGCGGGTGGAAAGGGGCAAAAGCCCAGTTTTCAGGGCGTCGTTAAACATATCAAGCATTGGTCTCACCAAAACGCTGTGTGCCGCTTTAAAAAATTCAACGGAAAAGCCGTCCGGCCCCGGCGATTTGCCACTTTGCATGGACTGAGTGGCCTTCAATACCTCCTCACAGGAGAGAGGCTGATCAAGTTGCATCTTGCAGTCATTGCTGATAGTGGGGATCTGTAATTTATTGAAGAAAAATTCCAATGAGTCTGTATTTGCACTCGATTCTGTTTGGTAAAGGGTAGAGTAGTAGTTAAAAAAGCAATTGTTTATGTCGGTTGGGTTGGTGAGGATATCACCATTTGGAGACCGGATCTGAGAGATCAAATTTTGAGCCTTCTGCTGCCTTAGCTGCAAGGCTAGTAATTTGGCGGGTTTATCCCCGAATTCAAAATAGTTTTCTCGTGTTTTGCGGAGTGATTGGACAGCCTGATTGGTTGACAAAAGGTTAAACTCTGTTTGCAAGACAAGTCTATGCTTATATAGTTTAGGGTCAGGTGTTTCAGAGAAATTCTTGTCTAGTTCAAGAATATCAGAAGAGAGTTTCAATAATTTAGACCGTCGTTGCCTGGCAATATGTGAGGTATGAGATATAATTTGGCCACGGATGCATGCTTTGAGAGCTTCCCAAATTGTACCCGGTGACATACCAGGCGTTGCATTGATTTCCAGAAAGTCTTTAATTTGACTAGTAAGAATCCGGGTGTAGCTCTCGTCCGATAACAAAAGAGAGTTGAATCTCCATGGCCTACAGCCAGTTGGTTTCTCATGAAAATGCAGGCCCATAATAAGTGGTGCATGATCAGAGATTGCAATGCTTTTATATGAACTGGACTCAATGTTAGGTAGAATTTTCCGGTCAACAAAAAAAAAATCTATTCTTGAAAAGGAGCGGTGTACGGGGGAAAAAAAAGAATATTGACGTGAGGTAGGATATAAAAATCTCCAGGCATCAGCAATGGCGTAACTGTCGAGGAAGGATTGGATGGCTCTAGCAGAGAGAGAGACAGTGGCTGATCTGGGGGAAGAACGGTCCAAAGAGGGATTCAACACGCAATTAAAATCACCCCCCATGATAAGTTGGTGGGAGTTAAGATCAGGTAAGAGTGATATCAATTTAGCTATAAATTGGTGGTCATCCCAATTTGGAGCATATACATTGCAGAGTGTGACTTTAGAAGAATACAAAAGGCCAGATACAATCACAAATCTCGATTTGGATCCTCGATTATGGTAGAGGGGCTAAATTGTACATTATTACGGATAAGGATGGCGACACCCCTGGCTTTACTCTCAAACTTTGAGTGAAAAAGCTGTGAGATCAAAGGCCTTTTAAGATGTTGGTGATGAGTTGACTTAAGGTGGGTTTCTTGTAAATATAATATGTCTACATTGAAGTTCCGAATATGGTTAAATATCTTATTGCGTTTAATTGGGGAATTAAGGCCTTTCACATTCCAGCTTAAGAAATTCACAACTCCTCCCCTGGCCAAAGTCGTCTTGTTCACTTGGTTATCTGCCATATGGAGGGAGTACGAGAATATGGACAGTAGATCTGGTATCCAACCGACGGGTCCAGAGACGAGAGGGAAAAAATACAAAGGGAGAAACTAATCGGAGAAAAGTATTGCCACAGATAAGGAAAAACAACTGAAAAAGAACAATAAACAGAAAAACAACTAAAAGGCATGCCCGCTAACCGGGAACATGGGGCATTCAGAACAAACCCGAGCACCGAAGGGGGGAATCCCTTGATAGTGCAGTTACCCATTTCCAACTGGGTTTTTTACTCAAGGATAGTCTAGCCTTGAGAGCACTGTGAACATGTATGAGATTTTCAGAAGCACTGTATGTCGAGCCTCCATTATATCAAGTAATAACAGCAAAATTGTGTAGTAAGATGCCAAAACATTTGGAAAGTAATTATATAGAATGAAATATTATCTATGTGGTAGAGAGGATGTCTTGGAATGTATAAAGGTCTGAGAGAACAGTCAGACAATTTAAAGAACAACAAAAAAAGAAGAATAAATAAAAATAAAAAAGTTAAATAAAAATAAACATGAGGGGTTTTAATGGGTGTATTAAACTAGAAATCGTAGATAACAGATCATGTACACATTGACCCTCTTACATAATAGAATTTAATTTAATTAGAAAAAATGAGGGGGGGAAGCCCCGCAAACCACTAAATCAATTAAAAAGTCTGCCTAAATGGGAAATAAGGTTAAAAATAATAATAATAAAAATAAATAAATAAATAAATGAAAAAGGCTAAGAAAAAGTTGCTGATCAGAAGCGGGCCTATCTTACAGAACTCCCAATGGTAATTTTCCATGTGATAAAGGGGTGACCAAGAAAGCAATCAGATGACCAGTTTAATAAACTTTCAAACCTAAAAAGCGGGTCATGATGAGTACTGTAGATTAGGCATTGTAAGACCCTCAAATATTTTCCTCGTCTATCCTCTCATATACTTAAATAGGATGATAGTAAGCCACCACTTTTCAACCCTTTACCAGATTGCACCGAAATGGTAGTCAGAAGAGAGTGTCCGCTGTTTCCATCCTCTGGGCAGGAAGAGCTGGTTGCCTTACCGGGGAGTCAGCGTTGGCTGTATGATGTCGGTGAAAAAGGTCGTAGCGGTAGAAGGATCGTCAAACTCGTGTTCTCTGTCTTGGAACCGAACAGTCAGCTTACAGGGATACATATGACGGAATCTAATGCCTGCGTTGTAGAGCTGAGATTTAATTTCCTTAAATTTCCCACGGCGCCGGGCAAGTTCAGCCGAGAGATCGGGGAAGATCCGGACGGGCGAACCTTGGAAGTTCATACCATCCCTCTCGGTCCGAGAAAGTCTAAGTATCTCCTCCTTCATTTGGTAGTGGTGGAAGCGGACTATCATTGCACGAGGGGGGCGACCGGCACCGGGCTTTGGGTTGAGGGAGCGATGTGCACGTTCAATTACCGGAGTGCGAGACAGTTTTCCTTCTCCAAACAGCGTGGTAAAAAAGGATGACATAAAATCAGAGGGTCTTCCCTGTTCGACACCCTCGGGGATGCCTGTAACCCGGAGGTTCACTCTCCGTGCGCGGTTTTCGAGGTCATCAGTCTTCTCACGGAGGAGTTGATTTTCTGTGGCTAAAGCAGCGCACCGCTTCTCAACATTTTGGAGGCTGCAGGTCATGTCGGTAAGGGCTGACTCCATAGCCACGATTCTGGTTCCGTTGTCCTCGATAGTGCCCACCAGAGCAGAGTGTGACTTACGAAGTTCTGAGATAAACTCAGTCCTCAATTCGGAAATTTCCTTCCTAATGGTCGTAGTTAGTAACTTCTCAATCAAAGCGCGTGTGAGCTCAGTCCCCGTGGACGGACCCGGGGCTTCGGTGGCCGCAGCTAGCTTACCGTCAGGATCGCTAGTGTTAGCTTCAGTCGTCTGCTCTGAATCGGATTTAGGTACCTTTCGTGGCATTTTGTACATGCAGAGGTCGTCGGTTGTCAATAGGAGGCAATAAGAATCAAGTAGAAAACAGTAGGCTTCACTAAAAAATATATTTTAAAGGTAGAGTTCACAGAGCGGCTCCCAAATGCGTCTCACCACTCGTAGAGCATACCGGAAGTTCCACCTCGCCAGACTGTTTGACGGACGATAATCGAGTTGGTGTGTCAGGGCCTTTATAGCTGTGATGCGGTTACGTCTGTCAGTGGCAGCCGTAATCATGTACGCCACTTTCGGTGCATTGTTTTGCAACGCATCTAATGACAACGATGCGTAAATGCGCACAGGAGCAGCAGCCAACAGCAGCTCTGTTCGGCTCTCTGCTCTGTCCACAGTAATAATGTTCTCATTAATTGTATGTTATTTCACCAACAACCCTTGCACAATTAATCAGTTACTTTTCATGACTCAATCTGTAGATAAACTGGTTGCTGGGCACTGAGTAACGCTGAACCCACGGATGGAGCTAGCAATTCATTGGACTCATGTGTGTTAACATGGACATGAATATTACGGTTATGAGGCTCAACCCATTTTTGAGCGCATCCCCCCTCTCTCTCTCTCTCTCTCTCTCTCTCTCTCTCACTCTCTCTCTCTTCAGAACACTTCAGTAAAAAAATGTCATGACCTGGTCATTATGATATGATAAAAGTACGATTGGAGCAACCTCTCATACACATTGAATATTATGTGTTTTTTACATACTATGAAATAGAATCCTGCCGACGTCACTTACGTCCGTGACTCATTTTAAACCGGTCCATGGAAGCCATTGAGATAACTTTTCTGATAACTAACCCTAACCAAGTAGTTTTGTTTCCTAAAGCTTACCAAGTACCTAGTGTTGTTTCACAACTGTTTAAAATGGCGACAGTTTTCATAACATGACAGCAGTGCTACTTCTGCTACATGGGCGGAGTGATATGCTTACAGCACCTGAGAAACCAAGAGCAGAGTAGCAGTGCTTCGCCTTTCTGAGAATATAGTTCCCAGTTTGTATACAGTTAGAAGATGGCTGTGTCTCATGTGACGTTGTTATTTGTACACGCTGTGACTATACAAATCACAACATGTAAATAGGAACATGTTGTCGTTATTTTGTCACTTACTCGGAACAGTAGGCTAGTTGGAGCCGGTTACCTCCAGGATCTGTGCTAGGCTAAGCTAACGGTGGAGCCGTCAGACAGAGATCGGAGATCAGAAGGGTATGTATGGACTTGTCTAACTGTCGGGGTTATGGTGAATAAGCTAATGTCCCAATAAGTCGGCGTGTTCCTTTAAATACGAACTATCACGTGTTATACCATGTATCTCAAAACTCCCACTGTGTGACCGTTTCAAATGCCCAATCATTTGTTTAGGTATAATGAGGTGTTGACTACTTTATACCAGGTCAGTCTCTCTCTGCCATGAGAGTAGCATTTCACTAAATGAGTAAGGCGTTGTAACAAAAGGTGGCGATCATTCCCTCCAGTCCTGGGTTTGAGCTGCCTGTCACAGTCCATGGCCAAACCTGAGCCAGCGCCCCCCCTCCCCTTTCTGGCTCTTTCAACAGCTGATGCTTCGTCCAAAGGGAAAGTCATCCAAACTGCCCCCTTTTTTCCACAGGAAATGGATAACAGTAAGGTACAGGTAAAAAAACAAAAGGTAAAAAAAGTAAAAGAGGTAATTGTCCAGAAAAACATATATATGACCCCGACTTGTCAGAACAAGTGCGTATCTGAGATCAGTGCCAAAAACACAATGAATAAAGATATCCACCCACCCCTGCATCAACATTATGATAAGCCAAATGCATGTGTGCTGGCTCGTATAGGTATAAAACAAAACATGGGAAGGACACGCGCACAAACCTTTTGTCCAGCTAGACCTGGCAGTCCTGGATTACCAGCCCGCCCCGCTTCACCCTGTTTACAAAAAAAGATACAGATGGAAACATAGACATTAGCACAAGTGCTGTAAAACCCTGACTGAATTCATCAACAACAAAAAGATAATATAATTCTTACTTTGTCTCCTTTGTCTCCAGATAAGCCATCAATACCTGGCACACCACCAAGTCCCTGTCAGAAGATCAGAAACGCATCATTAATACCAGGATGTGAACTTTCACTATAAGATTCAACATATTAATGAAATCCTCCACATGTCCAGGTTCACAAGTGCCACACCTTCTCTCCTTTTTGTCCAGGAGCACCTGTCAACCCTATACTGCCTGAATAACCCTGTAAACAGAAGGCAAGTTATTTACTTTGACTGTCCCGTAACACATATACATGCAGGATGGCTGGTAATGCAGGCGACGATGGCGTGCTGTCAGAACATCAACCTGGTAGCGTCACAGAACAGGTTTAGTGAGGGGTTGGAGGATTAATGGAGAGCAAATGTCAAGATGTGAACAAATAGACTCGATTAACCGAACAGTCATACAGACATTTGGACAAAAGACGGGCGTTAATATTACACAGAACACAAAGAGTTACACAAGTCAAGATACACAGGTATATACAGGTATCTACATAGGAGTGACATGACACTGTCATGACACATGAACCTTAACTCTAACCATAACCATAACCATAACTTGTCATGACAAAAACCGAATGACACTTACTAAAAGAAGCGTTATGTCATAAACGTGTATGAGTTGTTTATCATGTTTATGACACGTTCATGACAGTGTCATGTCACTCTTATGTAGATACCTTCAAGTAAAGTGTAACCGAAACTTTTGAGTAAATGTTTGGGAGCCAGAATATGCTAACAGCTGTCATCTGCTTCACCAAGAACCCACTATGGTCTGGTCGCACATCCAACCAAACATTCAAGGAACAATGGTTTTTACCGCTTGTCTTCCTTCACAGTGTTACACTTTTGTTTTGTACAGTGATGTCACAAGCTATGCCAAGCAATCCCCTTTAGAGATCGAAAGCCGGACTGATTGAAAAGCAATGGCGGGTAAATTACATGGTACCGCGAGGCCTTGCCGACAGCAAGGCTTCACCAACCACTTTACAAGTCACAGAAGGTGGACCTTTAATTACTTTAAGAGCTTGTATCATTTTAATGCACATCATTTCTTTCATGGCAGAGATTGGGAGGGAGGCCCCCGCTCGGCTGCAAATCTATAACCAAGAAGACGTTATCTATATCGACACTGCTATGTGGGGAATAGCCTGTTCCCGTCGCTTAAATAAAATCGATTAAATGCAATTAGAAGCAATCAAAGCCGGATGAATTCAAACCCCCCCCCCCCCCCCCACCATGCGACTCGATGACAAAGCCATTTTTAACCACAGCTCGGGGTGGGCTTACGTCATGTTTGTTTGCATCGGCTTTAGAAAAGTTTACGGCGACAAATTGCAGCCTTCGCCAGGAGAGAGTGAAGACAGATGCTCATGCAGGAAGTTGGAAATAGAAAAAAGCAACAGGGAAGCCCTGCGTTGAAGTTTGCTTTAATGCAGTAGTATCAAACCAGCACGGTTTCCAGCAGTAAGAACTACACAATTTAAAAAACAATCATCATGAAATGAGTCCTGCTGTTTGTCTTACTGTTACTGACATTCAAATAAAATAAAAAGCTCCCTACTGTGTTTGTACACTGTACACCTGTTTTATCCAAAAGAATGACACATGTATCCTCCAAACTATCACAAAAAGTAAAATAACACACGTGAGAAGACCACGTCTCGTCTTCCAGACCACTTGTGGCTATTTTTAACCATCCCTCTCGGGACAGCTTGAATGATGCACGCTGAGGATTTTGCTTCAAGGAATAAATTATACTGTGAGCGTCCCAGCTGGCACTGCCAGGCAGCACAGAGGCTGTGATTTGGACAGACTGGGTGGGCGTCTGCGTAGGCCTGCCCTCTCTGCTATACACATCCTCTGTGGTAACCTGTCCCTCTAATTCTGACAATAACAGCTGTTTTGAGCCTTTTCCTAGCCACTCCCTGACAGAAACGTAAGTCGAATAAAATAAAGTAAATATCTAAAATAGCATATAAAAGAAACATAAAATAGAGACATAGAAAAAAATTAGATATAACATCAGAGAAAGAAATCAGAAAACTGTCTAAGACGTACATGCATATGAAATATGCACGGAGACAAAAGGTGAACATGATGCTCATGCAGCATCAGGAAGAACAGGCGTACTTACCTTCTCACCTCTGTCACCTTTGACAGAGATTGCATTGCCCTGCAAATAATTCATCGACAAGGATCAATTATTATCGAGGCGGGAAAATAAAAGCAGAGATAATAGCTGGAAGGCATGCAATCTGAAATAGATGAAATATGTACGATAGCTACCGAAACTCTTAACAGCACTGAACATTATGTGTTGAAACGTAATCATTTAGCTATTTTCTCTCCATTGAAATGAAAACTACGCTTGTTATTGTGCACACTTTAAGGTTTTCATACAGTTTCTCCTTTTTCTCCTCTGATTCCAGGTGATCCGATGGCGCCCTTAAGGCCAGTGTCACCCTAAAAAATAACGCACGTTCACACAATAAAAAAAAAGTAGAACAAGCAGCTCTTGAACATAATGAAACTGTAGTCTTTTCACACACAAACAAGTACTTAAAGGCAACGTTAGATGACCTTTTCACCCTTAGGACCTGCAACACCAGGCGGACCAGTATCTCCCTGTGAGAAATGGAAAGAAAGACGTCTTTCTAAAGCCATTTAAGAAAAGGATTCCCACTCATCTGTGAAATAATACGGTCGCTTTACCTTATCTCCTGCAGGGCATGAACAGTTGACTTCAGGGCCTCTCTGCTGCTCCACAGCAGTAGGTGTCGGAGTGGGGAGCTCCACAGGGGTGGCCTCCGTAACCACTTTCTTAGGGCACTGAAATTATTTGATTTATGATTTATTTATTAAAAGTAATGGTCAAACCAAATAACTGTCAGGAGTGTCTGATGAGCATTGAGCCCCTCTGGCTTATCAATAAATGGCTTTCAGGCAACATCACTCAATGTATAGTGGCCAATATGTCTTTTAGCTGTGTACATATCTAATGTTAGCAAAAGTATTAACACATTATACAAATATGACTTTTGATCCATCCACACAATGTTCACACTCTCCTTAAGGAGACAGGAAGTGTGTACCATTTCATACCATTGGCGTAGCTTGTAATGCGCCATCTTCAGTTATAGAGGGCCCTATTTTAGCGATCTAACGATCTAAAGCATGGCGTGAAATTGACAACTGCGTCGGTCTTAAACTAGCAAAAACACTTGCGTCGGGCTTTGCGCTGTGCTGTGCAAGATAGGGCCAAGAGAATCTTTGATGAGATCCCAAAACACACCTGCAATTACCACTTATCGCCATAGGTGCCGCCAAAGAGAATTAAACGGAGATCTTCGAGAATTAAAATAGTTAAAAATTTGGTAAATTAATTGATATTCTTGCCAGGAGTTAGATGACCAATACTCTCATCAGTCTCATGCCTATGCCCTAAGAATGGCACTTAGCTTAGCATTTATCTTAGTAATTAGCTTAGCTTAACATAAAGACTGGGTGCAGGGAAAAAGTAGTATTCAGTTGCTTTACAAAATGAGCCTGGTGGTTAGCTACAGTAGGTAACAAAGCCAAAAGCTGAACGTTCATGTTAACCTAGCTTTGTCTTTAAAGGTGCTGTAGGTAAGATCAGGAAGATCCAGGACTTAGCCAAAAAAATTGAACATCAACAACTTCTCAGTCCCTCCACCCTTTCTGCCAAAGCCCAAAACATTCTCCTAAGCCCCGAGGAGGGAGAATTAATGCGTGTGCATGAGCAGTGATTGACACGCAGTTAATTTTTGTATTTTTTTTAAATTGCCTTCTTCATGTAGTTCTACTCGAACATAGGGGCAGTTTCACCAAATATGACAGAAAGTTAGTTTTATAAGTCTTACCTACTGCACCTAAGCTGAAAAAAGTTTTAAATTAGAAACTAGCTTGGGATACACACAAGGCAGCTTACTGCGTTGAAGTAACCTACAGTTAGAAACAAATCGTCTTTGTGACACTGCCTCCAATACTCACAGGACCATTGGGTATATCACAACAGGTTTCCAGCTCTGCGTGCTTGGAATCACAGTAAATCATCATCCTCTGGAGGTCAAACTGCACGGACACAGACAGACAATTGATGAACATATCAACCTCCAGACGATAACATTTGCTTTCACACATCACAATATCTCTAGAGTGGAGGGTATTGGGAAATTTAAAATCTCTCATAATGCTTTGTGTATTAAACTACCGCACATGCAGGGCAAAGACTCACATCGATAGGGACACTGTCATAAAGCCTCTTCCCAATCACTGTCTTCCCTTGGATATCAATGTCCTCCCTGTCTCCAATGGGCAGAGTCTGGATGTGTTTGCAGTCCAGGTACAGAGACACAGACTTGGCCTCCACGCTGAGGGCGATCTTGTGCCAGTTGCGGTCAAACAGGTTGTCGACTTCAGGGTTCTTGAACACAGCTCGGACGGCGTCTTTTGTCAGGCCAACAGCATTGTACTCCACCGCCTTGTTCTCACCGTCCACACGGATGGACACCTGACAAGTCAGGGGCGGGACAACGTTAACGATAGGAGTGGGAAAGTACAGGCAGTCAAGTTCAGGCAGGAGTGTGGATTTAATTACATCTGGCTTGACAGCTGTAATTACATTAATTAATAATAATAATTAATTTAAAAAGGATCTGAAGAGTCAGTGAACTGCGCTTATTCTAAGTTGGCCTTGCAATTGGCCAAATCCAAACACACAGTAATAGTCACATGTATTACATTGGGCTGACTCACCTGTGGGATTCCATATTTGTCAAAAACCTGCCAGAGGTACCAATCTTCACGTCGTGAGGTTTTCCTGAATTTGAATGTCGTCACGAAGGCATATTCATCTGGCAACCCTTGAGGAAACACGTCTCTACAGGGTAAAGGCACATTGTTATTGCTGACATAAACCATGCTTTATTTTACTTATGTCATGACCACAGAGTCACAGCACAAACACCTATAACCGCTTTGTCTGTCTACAGTTCCTTCTCTCCGAAGCAGTGACATTTGCATTATTTGCATTATAAACAAAACATTTGCATACAGTATTATATTTTAATATCCACTGTAAGACGTGCTGATAAAACAGTTTGACAATCTTTTATTCCTTTTGAGGTGAGTTAAACTCGCCATGAAATGCATAAAAACATTTTTTGTGTGTTATACACTTGCATATTTTCAGTAGGGGTCCAACAACGAATTTTGCCCTGGGTTCCCCAACACAGTGGTTACCAAAGTGGAGCAAAGAGGGGAATCATTTGTTGTCACTATAATTCCATCCATAAGTAACACAATGAAAGAATGTATGACTTTTTCAGTCATGAGTTTAATGTGTTTCATACACTTTCTGTAATACAACATCTAAAAGCAAAAAACCTATCAGATGGGGGACCCTGGGACCAAATCTTATCAAATCAAACAAAAGTCTGTGGTGTAATTTATTTTGGTTTAGGGGTCCTTCACGTTAAAAGGTTTGGGAACTACTGCCCTAACAGGTTTCTCTGGCCATAACAGAACTTTACAAAATGTGCAGCTTATTGTTTGCAGTATAGGGTGGTCACTTACTCTGTTTGCTGCACAATGGGCATGGTGCCAAGGCGAACGTAAGAACTTTGGCCTTCATCAACTCTGGTTCCCAGAATATCTCTCACATTGAAGTACTCCATCAGGTCGAACCCTGGAGCAACACAATAAAATAGCCTAGTTGGACTCAAGTCTCTCACACACACATAAATGAGCACCCAAGGCTCTTAAGTCTTGAGGTTGAGTTATGGCTTTGTCAGATTTCTTGGGGTATACTGACGTTTAATTGGGTCAGTCCCACCACACCCTACAGCCACTGTGTTTGTGGCTTTTTGGAGGAAGATTAAAATCACGGACTAATTGTGAAATTGAGCAATTTTTTGGCCATTCAACATTCGTTTGATTTGCTGCCGGAGGAAAAAAAAAAAAACTAGTTTCCATCGCTGTTAGTGTCCGCTGTTGGTATAAGTCTAAGAGTGTGCACACGTGTGTGGACGATGCCCTGCAGCTTGTGATTTGAAGTGGTGTAACCACAGGTCATATTAAGGGGGTTCGGAAAGGACACTCCCTTTTGCAGCAAACAAGCGCTGTAGCTATGGCAATGCCAGCAGGATGAGTTGTTGTAATGCTGCCAGTTTGTCCAGCAGATCTCACTGAAAGCTGGTGGTTATGTTGTGTGTGTGCATTGAGCTCTCCCGAAAGCAGACTGTGCTATTAGCGAGCCAACAGGATGAGGACAGCCACAACATATTCCTGCATGGCCTTCCAGTAATGCAACTGAATCTATGAGATGTGAGTTTCCGGTGGGAATATTGACACCAGCGCACTAATCTTCCAAAGAGGAAAGCAGAACATTAAGGTGGTAATGTGAGAGTCTGGCAAAAGCTTAGTAGAGGTCATTAGAAATAGCTTGGAAACAGGTGGTAAGACACACAGGCTGCCACTGTGCCATTAGCAACAGAGTAAAAAATACATTAAAAACAAAAGCCATTTTCACAGACTGAATAGCTGAGGGGATTCGTCATCTGCCACAGCTACTGTGTATGTCAGTAGTGTCCCAGGTGCACTGTTAGGGATAACAGATTACTATGCATTCACCACAGGGGGAGGGTTTCACTGTGCTGGTCTGTACATGAATAAAATCTTTTTTGGTGGGCATTTCTCATACACCTCCATTCATTTATTCACTGACATCTTTAACAGTTACCTCTACTGGTCAGTAAACGGTGCTGTTTCTGCTTCTGATTTTACTTAAAGCTACAGTGCGTAGTTTCTGTCTCCCCCATGACGAATTCTGACAACAACACTGTCGGTGCATCCACATGACGCAAGTGTTCGGTCATGTCATCGGACACCACCCCCACTCCTCCTCCATGCCGTTGCTAGTAGCAAAGGAGGACACGGAGGATTAAAAAAACATGATGGACTCTTCAGAAGAGGTCATTATCTTCACTCAAGCTTCTGTGCGCCAAAGTCACCGGACGACACCATTTTGTAAACGTAGCCATACTGACAAAAATACAGATTGAGTTTTGTGGAGGAGATTTGTAGCATTAGCTTTGTATCAACTGATTTGGCAATCGCTTGAATGTAGCTGACGTTTATTAATATAAAATAGTTAAAAGCCTTAAAGCTTTAAATACACAAGCAGTTTGCCCATTTGTCCTTCAATCTTTGTATCTTGTCAATTGCTGTACAAAAAGTGCAGTTACTTTTATTTGTATTTAATGTTCTTTTAGATGTTATCAGCAGCATAGTTTTTTATAGCATTTTACATTACATTACATGTCATTTAGCTGACGCTTTTATCCAAAGCGACTTACAATTAAGTGCTTTCAACTGTGAAGGAACAAACTCCAGACAACAAGTAGTAAGTGCAAGTACATTAGCTTTAAACAAGTAAAGCTACAAAGAGACATATGAAAGTGCAGGTTCAAGATTTCTTTTTTTATTATTATCCGAGGTGTAGTCGGAAGAGATGTGTAACTTGACTAAATGCTTGTTTTTGCAGTAGCAGTTCTAGACCATTTCAAACGGAGGGGCCAGGCTAAGGCCACATGCAATTTTAGGGGTACCAAACAGTATATCAAGCAGGCAAGAGTAACATACCACCAGCCCTCCATAGATTTGGTTCTACAAAATACTACAAATACACATGAGACAATAAACAGCAATCCTCTCCCTTTGGGGATAATATTGGGGTTAAAAATGTCTGAAAATATTTGCCACAGTTAGGGGAGGCAGAGGGGGTTCGAGTCTTAATATTACAGGGGCACTGGCCACCCCCTATAACCGCCATTGTGTTTTTGGCAAGACTAACAGCAAAGCATAGAGACTAGAATCTCAGTCAGGAGAACTAGCGTATCCGAAGGTGTCAGAACTATTATTGTAGCTGTGTTCTCTAATACTACTTCCCATTAAACACACTTTGAAAAAACACAACATCGCAAGCAGAACACATGCAGCCAATTGAAAAAGAAGACTATTGAAATTTGCTGATAGAAGCCTGGTGTAAAAGGACCTGGCTTATTTTTTAATCAGAGCAGAAGTCTAGCATTTCTACAATGACAAGTGATAATAATTTGTGAAAAAGTCAAGTGATGCTATACAGAGGGATCTTTTGTTGCTCATCAGTGTCGCTGAAGGGTTTGCTCGAGGAAGCTGAGCAGCTGTGAGTTTTATTGGCCTTGATTGTCGTCGTCACCATGCTCGCATAGTGCACATTCGCTCACCGCGCCGCTTCTGTGGCTGTATGGGGGCCATCTTATCGCAGAGCTGTAATTTGGACTGGCAGTGGATAGCGTATAATCAGCTAAAAAAGTTATTTTGGACAGCCAAAAAAACTAACCAATGGGGTGATCTGCGGGAAAAGCCAGATGAGTTCACTGACTGGGAAAAGGCAAATGCACACACACAGCATTCTTTTGATCAGAGCAGATGGCAACAGTTGTGCAGTGCAGTAGATAGTGAGCGCATGAGCCGCAAAGATGCTCTGCAGCCTCTCGTGTGTGCTCAGTACCCTGAGGGGTCGGACTAGACAGCCCATGATAAACACAAGTCTGACTCAAACCACAGGTCTCTTGGCTGTCAAATCAGCGGCAAATAATCTTGACATTTCTCACGGAGAATTACACTCTCTCCGCACCAGCGTAGGGAACATATGTTGGGTATTCATAATTGGCACCTACAGGAGCTGCTGGTGTAGTGACGATAAGTACTGTTTGTCTAGTACTTCTCTGTATGTAGAGAAAATCTCTATGTGCTTACCCGCAATCTGAAGAAAAGAAACACTTTACTCAAATGAGTTTGACAATGTATGTCTTAAAGCGAGGCCACAGCACAGTTACAGACTTACTGCATTTTGGGAAAACCCCGGACATCTTTGTCATGTCAGGCAGCTTCAGACCTCAGACCGCCGTTTGATAACAGCGGTCTAGGGCCCAATGCAGGTTTGGGCTCTCAGATCTGATTATGACACAACTGTCTGTGCAACCCTGTAAGTCGAGAAAATAAAAACATCCTGATACTTTCTCTCAATGTGCCAACATCCAAAGTAAAATGAAAACTACACTTTTGCTGGGAACCTGCTGTGGCCTCTTCAAATGCTCCTGGTGGTCCTTGGACGTAATGTTGGAACCGTTACAATACAGAGAGCCATTTCTAAAGTTCCACCATGGCAGTGTCTAAGGATTTAAAATGATTATAGTAGTGACTTGTACCTCTTAGGGAGCACCGTTTCATTTGTGGTGCTGGTTGCTAAATGTGAGATGAATCTAAATCAGTGCAGTGTACAGTATATTTATGGTGAATTCCACAATAACCTAGCTTTTGGTTACAAGAAAACATGTTCTCATATCATTTACCAGTGGGACAAGACTTGAATGGGAAAGACAAACAAAAGGATTTATTCCAATTACAGCACATCTGACAAAGTGGCACATCTGCATAAGAAAACATCAGTGGGTTTTAGTAATTTATCCCAAGTTTGTTCTAATTCCTGTGCGCTTTAGAGGAAAAGCCATAATTAGCATAATTAGCACTTGCTCGATGGCGATTATCTGATATTATGTCTCGGCAGTGGGAAGTGATGCTGTCAGCTGTGATCAGAAGCACATACTAATACTCTATGCTGCCAAATCACCCCTGATTGGTTCTTTATCTTTGACCAAAAAGTCACTTCAACTTGTAGACACAACTTTTGAGAGTGTAGGAAGTTGTGATATCAAACATCAAGCTTTCTCTAACAGCAGAGGCAACACTAACACAGCTTCAGCGATGTAAAGTAACTAATGCCTCATTTTCACTGCATGGTTCGGCTCAACTCGACTCTACTCGACTCATTTTTGGTACCAGGTGCATTTCTAAATTTCCTTTTCCCCTGCAGATAATACCCTGTCAATGTAGGCGGGACTCTTTGACCATCATAGCGTGTAAAACTGCCATGACGTCATCTTCAACGGCAACACTCCATTCTCACTGGATTCTGTCATCAGTAACCAAACAACAGAACATCTGCTCTAGCAATTGACCATGAAGTGGTATTGACGGTAGTTTGGCTATTTTAAAATGGTGTGTTGGTGCAGGATGTCACGCTTGTAACAATTCTCTCTGACCAATCAGTGGTCTGCAGTGTTTTAACTCCATCTTTTAGTATCGGCTCAGCTCCCTTGGAACTTCAACAGATGTGGTACCAAAAACATGCACCAGGTACTACCCATGAGTTTGCCAATGGAAGATCACAAAGAAACGGTTCCAACAGTCAAATCAAGTCGAGCTGTGCGGTACCATGGAGTGGAAATGCGGCATAAGTACATTTACTCAAGATGTGTACTTAAGTATCATTTTAATGTAGGCTACTGTTGTACTTGAGTACATCCATTACTTTATATTCTCCCTACCACTAAATACCATTCTACCACATTTCAGAGGGAAATTGTGTACTTTTTATTTACGTTTTAACAACCAATAGTACAGTATAATTGATGTATAACAATACAAAACATTGACACCAAAGACATTTGATTCTTGCCAAATTTTGTAGTTTTTTTTTATCTAAATTCGTGTAGCTCAGTGGTTTGCACAGCAGATTATAGCAGAGAGTATTTCACAGACAGACTGAATCTGCAGTCTGTGTTGAGTTTGCGTATTATGTCTGCATGGATTTCCTCCAGGTGCTCTGGTTTCCTCCCTCAGCCCAAAGGCATGCAGGTTAGATGAATTACAGTAGAAACACTAAACTGGCCTGTGATAGACATGTGACTTGTCCAAGGTGTACTCTGCCTATCATCCAATGCATGCTGGGATAAGTTCCAGCCTCCCACAACCCCAAAAATGATCAGTGGGTTAAAGAAATGGATGGATGGATCGTTTGGTTTGGGGAATAATTATTCCTTTCTATATTTAAAATGTATTTCTCATTGGAATGCTAACTTTCATCATGAAATAATGATGCTTCAAAAATGTCATTGGTCTGGGTATCAGTGACTTTTAGTGTCCCATAAAGGCTGAAATGTTGACTAGATTTCTACTACTATTTGGCGGGGAAATACCTGGATACTGGCACAAAAGAGTCCATCAGCAGAGTGTCAGTAATTTGCTATGGAAAACCCATCTCAGTTGACACAGATTATTGGGAGTCAAACTTTGTAAAACACAGTCTTCAGCGCTCTGACATCTCTCTTTCCATTAAGTTCAACATAGCAGGGTTAGGGTTCTAAACAGTCATGCCAGTGCATCTGTTTTTTCTCTCAGTGTGATGGATGTGGGTGGGAGACATAGACAGGAACTCAGATCCCCCAAAAGACACTCTTATAACAACATCCGACCTTTCTGGTTAAACGCTATTCAAGAGTTCTGAGAAACCTTCAGCACAGCAGCTTGGAATATAGGAAAAAAATGGCAGAGGACTAGGTATGCACTCCACTTGGTAGATGACTAGTTCAAGCGCTGAACTTAAAAATCACAGCTGCATTTAAAGGAACATGTCAGTGTGTTAGCAAGCTTTTCCGACTTAAGGAATAGTTGCTGAGAGTTAGAGGACAAGATCAACGTCTGTATAATAAATATGAAGCTATCACTAACAGACTGTTAGTTTAGGATAAAGAGAAGCAGACTTAAACAGCTAGCTTGTTGTTTTTACACTTCAGTTTTTCTTTGCACACCAAGTCCGTATTTTTTGTCCGAAATTGTCGCACATTTAAAAATAAGTATGACCTCAAGTTGTCTCAATCATATTCACACACTGACTAAGAACCTTTTGATTTTCTGTGTTTTGTCGCATTCTTTAAAAGCATTTAGAGAGTTATTTGACCACTCAGAGCCACCGTACATGCAAATGTCATCATCTAAATGGCATCTGATGAGCTGACTTACTTCGTCAAACACTTTACAACAAATAAAGTAAAAAAATACAGAACATAGATTGTGGCAGGTGATTGAAGAACAGCTTGGAATCGGGGATGATAGGCACTGATTGCAAAACAAAGGATGTTCCAAAGATTAGACAGTAGTGATTGTGCTCTAGGCAGCTACAGCAACACAATAGCTTCTGGCTAATGCCATTCATTCATTAGCCCCGTTTAAGACTAGCACTATCCAAGTGAAGAAGTGAGAGGAAAATGGGACTTTAGGACCAACTTTGAGAAAAAGGACCGTAACTTGGTGGTGATTGATTACACAAGTCAAGTAGGTTTGAAGAGTCTACAAATTGATTTTCATATTATATGGAAATGGGTAGAAGTCAATAGTCAAAGTCAAAACACAGCAACTTGGTTTTGCAAGTATATTGTTTTTGTTTTTTTTAAATAATGGCAGCATAAAACAAGACAGAAAAGTAGCACTTTCAATGTCATGAATAAAACCAATTTGGTTTCCAATCACATAGAAATGGATGACATTCTGAGTGGAAACTGTATAGATCTTTGCATTTGAAAACATTTTCACTTCATGTAACCATGCTGAATGTGGGAGAGTAGGAAATGCTTTGAAAAACAAAGAGCTGACTTTGTAGTGTATTGCCAACGCTACTTGTTGCGCAGAAAAGCAGCAGTTTGCACATACCTGGAACCTCTTCAAGACCATAACTGGTGCTGTTGGGCTTAAACCGATCAGGTTGAACCTTCATGTTTGGACACAGGACATCTGAGGAGAGAAGATAATAGTTTAGTTTGACACGCTGTAAATCAGGATATGATGATCTTTTGGGAGCACAGAGTAGGCAAAGAACAGTTCAAACACTTTTATTGGTAACCTCACTGTTAGAAATCATGTGCTGTTTTATGACAATAAGCACTCATTCTGAAATAGTATGAAGGGTCAGAAGAAAAAGGTGTGAATTGTTGGATTGTTTTAGGAAATGGTGATCTCATGTAACCTTTGGACTGATATTTGATCTGAAGAGCACCGGCGCAGACACACTGCCCTCCATCTCTCCTGTCTGATGTCTGGGGAGTAGAGTGTGTGGCTCTACAAGAGCAGGAGGCACCTCTACAGGCCCAAAGAGCAGTAACAGTTTTATATTTCTACACCCATTCATGGTGTTGACAGTGAGAAAGGCAACACCGTCAGGTTGAGTTTTTATTGGCAGGAGGCGTATTTTCTATTTGTGTCAAGATGTCAGTTTCACTACTGAAGAATGCAGATATGGATCCCGTTTAGTTTATTAGATGTAAACATTAGAGTTGAGATTGACATCTTTAAAAGGGTCAGTTCACCTAAATTACCAAACATATTTGTCACGTGGAAGTGGTGAGTCAAGGTTGCTGTCGAAATCTTAGACGCCTTAGCAACATGGCTGTAGGGAATGGCAATGTTGCTGGGTTCCCCCACTCTACTAACAACTATTGGATAGATGGAATTTGCTACGGACATCCATATCCACCTTGGGCTGAATTTTAATGACTTTTCATCTAGCGCTGTCATCAGGTCAAAAAATCCCTTTATCCAATACTGTTTTATGACCAAGTACCTGCAAAACCAACCTGTTCTCACTCCCAACGATTGGTCAGTGACCCTCAGCGTCTGATACCATGGCACAAAGCTCCATTGAGCGTCTATATGAGATGCACCAGGCATTCAACTAACTTCAATGTTAACCCATCCGCAGCAATATTAGACGCTTAGAGCAACTGCTCGACTGCAGTGCTGTGAGATGACGTAGTATAAAGACTGACAAAGTGTTGGGAGGATGTCGGGGTGAATGGATGGGTCAAACAAACACAGGACTTTTACCCAGGAGACCACTGTTCGTGTCTGGTGTGAGAAACAAAAAAATCAATGTTAACTTATTTGAAGTTAACTTACTGTACTTACGCAACGCATTTAACTAACATAACGTACATAAGTTATGTAGCCAACAGACTTATTTAAACCCAAACCATGATCTTTGCCTAAACCTAACCAAGTAGCTTTGTTTGAAGCCACAATGTTAACCACGTGTTGAATCGGACTAACCTGCACGTTGAAAATGGGTACCCAGAGCGTTAAACACTGACGCCAAAGGGTCCTGACCAAGCGGCCATATATGACGAGTTGGGAATGAGAATGCGTCGGGGAAATTGAATGATATTCCCATCAGGGTCCGTGTAACGCTTATCAGTTCAATTTTCTAAACACAACCGGACATTTGGAAAAACAGAAAAATGGGTTCAAATATCCAATTTTTCATTTTTTTTCCACCTTGACAAATTAAAAAATTGGATCTTTAATCCGTTTTTCCAATTTTCTGTTTTTATCCAGAGGATCAGAAATTTAGAAAATTACAAAATTGCGTCTGGGCTCCAATTATTCAATACTGCAATGATATTCTCTGCCTCGTACCGCCTATAGTTACCAACGATTGGTTGGCTGTTATCGGGGGTGTGTCTGGATGTGTTTAGGCATTCAAGACGACTCAGGGCAGTCATGTCAACGCTGGATAATTACGAGAATATAATTCTGAATCTTGTAGAGAAGAGGGGAGATGAATGTTCGGATGGTGAATGAATGAACAACACAGAATAGCAACAACAATCCCTTTTTTTCTTTTGAGTCTGACCATCTCAGCGCCACCTTTCCCTTTTCTTTTTTGGCTTCCCCATTGAACTAAGAGGCTGCTGCGGCCCGCCGTACGTTGAGCAGAGGCTGACCAGCGGGCAGCGGATGGTGTGGCTAAGAACTTGCAATGTAGCCTATAATATTATCAGACCGGCCTTCGCGGCCTCGAAACAGACACTACCGGGAAAAGTCCCGACTTGATTGCCACTCGGCCTCTGAGTGGTCCTGTGTCTGGGCGGAGGACGACACTTTAAATATAGACACTAGGCCATCTTGATTCAAGTCTGTGCTGGATATTGACAGCGTTTCACCTCTCGGTGAACGCTGAATGTTTTTCGTTATTCGACTTCCAACACATCGTCCATTCTCATTCTGTCTTTCGGTCTGGCTGCTGAATGTGCTCGAATGGGGGGCGGGGTGGGGCGGAGCTAGGCGGTACGAGGGAGAGAATATCATTGCATTATTGAATAATTGGAGCCCAGACGCAATTTTGTAATTTTCTAAATTTCTGATCCTCTGAATAAAAACTGAAAATTGGAAAAACAGTGTAAAGATCCAATTTTTTAATTTGTCAAAGTGGAAGAAAATGAAAAATTGGATATTTGAACCCATTTTTCAGTTTTTTCAAGTGTCCGTTTGTGCTTAGAAAATTGAACTGATAAGCGTTACACGGACCCATCAGCCTCAGCAGTCTAATGTGTTTATTGCTTCTTACCAACTGCTAGTATGCTAACATGCTAAACTAAGAAGGTGAACACGGTTAACATTATACCTGCCACATCAGCATGTTAGCATTGTGATTGTAGCATTAAGCTCAATGCTTTTCTGTGCCTTACAGAGCTGCTAGCATGGCTACAGACCCTTAGTGGTGTCTAAATGTAGTTTCTCAATGTGAGCATAATAAACACAGTTTCTATTACCTACATTTCATTTGAGTTTTGTATGAAATCTAGGTAAATAAAAACCAAAAAAATCTTCATATCTAGATACCACAAGAGGCAAGTGAAAGGACATGTTTTTTTGTCTTTTCGGTGACCCAACCCTTTACAGTTGCATTAGGTAACGCCTTTATGGCCAAATATATTCCACTTATCAATCTAAATTAAATAGCAGGGCTGCAACACAGAAAAATGTCCCATCCCCACTAACTAATTGGTGTATTTGCACAAATTAAATCTCAGATCTATCGAGACAAATCTCATCAGTGTTTGAGAATAACTTTGATCTGCTCGCCTGCATTCATTTTACAACTGACAAGGTGAATTTGAATAGAAGCTCTTCACCCCATCCCACATGGGAAGATACATTTTCACATTGATGATGAGGTATGACAGCAAATCAGGATCCTGTCATCAGTTTGTAATCAATCTGTTCACTTCTCATTAAACCTAGTATCATCCCAACAATTTGTCCGTGTCGTGACTGTCAGCCCTAAATAATATCTGTGGCCCAAAATATCACAGTGAGACACTCCAACTTCCCTAACAGATCAAGTATGTGTCAAATATCTACTATCAGACCCTGCAATTTGCTTAACTCACAGCTATAAAAAATCATCCTGTCGGAGTGGATTTTTAACCTTTGTGGTGTCCATCATGAGGACAGCTTGGCTTGTTTTTCTGCTCCATTCAAAGCCCAGACCATGCCTAATAAGAAAATCCAAGTAGCTCATTTAACTGTCAGCACTTCAGCATTCTTGTTATTAATACTACAAGTGGTGTTATCTTCATTTCACATGATTTATTTCTAATTCCGGCTGTATAGTTTGTCCTTGTTTGTGTCCGTCACAGTTTGTTTAGCAGTGAAATTAAAGAAGTCTTGTTTTTCTCGTCTGGCTTAAACGTCTTTTGAAAGTGATAATTGAAGATCGGAGTAAAAAGATACTTGGTTTTTATTGTTTATAAAGCCAGCAAGTCTACCAAAAAAGTACCAATCAGTGAATGAATGGAAGTGCGTCACTCTTTTTTAAAAGGCGGTGTTGTCGCACAGCCCTGACACTTACGTAGCATGCTAGATAGCTGAGCTACTCCCTGCACTGGCCCTAGAGCTATAATTTAGGGATCCGGCTGTGAGTTAAAATGGAAGCAATGTCAAACCTGACTTTGGAAATTAATAACTATTAATGTCTCAGACAGGTTCACAGTAGGCCTATCAGGACAAGCTCGAGCAGTACACACCTAACAACCATCATTTTATTTGCAGCCAGGATCTGATACATTTTTAATTCTTACTATTACCTGCATTACCTGTCATCATTGTGGCTGTTACATTACACTGCAGGTGTTAGAAAAGAGCTTTAATATTAGAGTTCTCTGTCACTGGGATCACGTAAGTTCAGGTGTATGATTCTTTGCGTTGGTAAGTGAGGCCACACATGCTCTAATGAATCGGTGCAGCACATTATAAGTAGTGTCCATTTTAAACCTATAGATTAAAAGGTGAACGCATTCGACAAGGACACTGGAGAAGCTGCACTTGAGCCACATGAAACATTAGAGCTATAATTTTGTGGGTGAAAATAACTCGCATTGCTCTGTGAGCCAGTTGTGCTGACCACTGATATACTTAGAGACACACTCTGGATGATTTGAAAGATTACAGAAAGAAAACAATGGAACTTTCTGTCTGCGTAAATTTAGCCTTTGGTTAGTTCTACAGAGCTCTAGACTTGCATGCACGGCATATTTTACAATATATAACCCACATTACTAGTTGACAGATTGAAAATATATGGAGTCAAGGAGCAAGTTCAAAGGTCAGTGGCTTTAAAATGAATCTCCATGCTTCCCCCTTGCACCAGTATCACTCTGAAAGATGATATGAGCAACTTCTTCTCATGATCGTTTTCGTATGATATTGTACGGAAACGTATGCACAACAATTCGTACGATATCCTACGACATTACGGTGACCGCCTGCGGGTCACGTGGCGGTCCGCAGATCTTCGCAGTCTCATACAGCAGCAGTTCATGAGAAAAGCCTAAAAAAAAAGAATAAAGGTCTTTGTCTGAATCAACACTTCCTTCAGAGGAAGTTTGCCATGTCAAACTTGACAATTTAGAGCCAGATTACTGTGAGAGTTGAGAGGTTGACTATGCTCATCTGTGTGCTAAACCATGTAATCATGTCTTTTCCGTTTTTTGCATTTACTGTTTGCGGCTAAGACTTATGGCATCCTCTCCTTTCCTGCCTGGCTAATTTTAGGCAGGAATTTGTGTTGGAGTGCAAAGCATCCATCTTCTCACATGCAGATTTAGTTCTCCATTTCTCCTCACAGCTAACATAAAGCTGTATTTTTTTAGGCCTATTTTAGCTAATTCCTTTAGGCTACGTGAGCTACATCCTGAGCCTGTGTGCCTGTGTTGAACGATTTTTCTCAGCACACTAGTGGACAAACCACTGAGGTTAGCTTAAGACAAGCTTTCCAGTGCTAAACACCTCTGCACCAAAGCAGCAGTCTAAAAGGCAGCTACACCACAGAAATGTCTTGGGTAGAATCTACAATCCAATTTCTGCAACAGCCCCCCTCGCACTTCATCTTCAGTCAATCATGATCGCACTGTATGCATGTGCCGCTTCTCTTTGTGGTTAGGGTGGGGTTTTGTGGTTCGGGTCTTTCCTCCACATAGCGCTTAAAAGGCTAAAATAAGAGTTTAATTTGATTAACTGCACGTTCAGGGTGAGGCAAGCTCTTCAGAGCGAGGCTTCAAACAGAAGCCATGTGGCATGCAGTGTGAGCGATGTGTTGGCACTAAGCCCGGCGGCTGACTTACTCTCGCACAGCCTCCTCCGCAGCCTGCCTCTGATCTTATCAATGGCATTGAAGTCTGTCACATGGAAGACGTGGGCATTCTTTGGCTCGGCGGCGATCTCCTCCAGCTCCACCTTCAGCGCCTCCCCGATGCCCACAGCAAACATCCTGATGCCAGCTTTGGCAGCCTCCTTCGAGGGCTCCAGAACATAATCCTGGCTTCGGCCATCTGTAAGAAGGATGGCCACCCTCTGAATGCCTCTGGCTGCGGGCCTGGCTCCGTTCCGCTCCGTGAAGATGTTGGTGGTGGTGTAGCTGATAGCATCCCCGGTCATTGTATTCCCCCCCAGGTAGCGTATGTTACGGGCAGCTCGCTTAACATCTTCCAGGGTCCTGTGTCTACTCAGGGTGAACTCCGTGGTGGGTCTGTCGCTGTAGCGAACGACGGCTACTCGCGTCTTCTCTGGCGCCACATCGAACGACTCGACGAGGTTGGCCACCCATTGTCTGATCTTCTCGAAATTCTCTTTTCCAACGCTGGATGAGGTATCCAGGATAAACGCCAAGTCGTAGTGGACATTTTTACATCCTGTCAGAAGTAAATGCAGGAGTATTCAGTCACATACAGTAAATATACGCTCTGCATCCGAAAATGTCCAATCTTAATGGTCTTACCTGCCCTCTGTGCTTCCACTCCCTCGCCAGAAAGACTCAAGGCCAGGACGACCAAGACCAGGGTGATCCTAAATCCCAGTCGTAATTCCATCTCGGCCTTGATTTCGGGTCTGTTTTGTTTAGCTTATTACCACCATCAAGCTGTCCAGTCTGTGGAAAGGTCAGTGGAAACATCAACAATACTATGACATGGCCTCCAGCAGACACTCCAGTCAGTCACTTTGTAAATGTCTGGATCTCTGAAGGGATCTGCAAGCTTTAATGCCTAATGGTTTACTTGTTTAATTCTTTTAGGGTTAGGGGTTTTGTTTTTGTATCTGTCTACTATAACTATAAGATATTTTAGAATCGTAATCCCTTTTGCCAAGCTGTCCCCTGGCAAACAGGATTTATGCTCATGTCTCTCCAACAGTGACACCAAAGTGGAGCACTTCCTGTAGTTCAGGGAGATTGCTGGTGGGGGGGACAGGGATCCTTCAAACGCTGCTGCCACATCTCTATATTGACAAGAGAGTGGTGGCATGCTGATTTTAGATTGCTTTTGGCACTTTATGTGTAAAACAAACTGGGACTTCAACAAGGAAACAATTCCCTATCTCATCCCCCCTAGTGTCCAGTATGTCTATTGTCCCCTGTTTAAATTTCTTTCTGGTATGGAAGCTGGCAGGAAATGTTCTCCATTCTCAGGACATGGTAATTGAAGCCTAAGACTGAAATACACATCTCTGTACAGTAGCAAGTGAACATTCCAGGCAGAGAAAACTGGACTCACCAAATCAACTCCACCCATCAAGACAGTGAAAGTTAAGAGTGTGCTGATGTTGCACTGAATGCTTTCTCCAGACCTTAAAGTTTGAAATGCACACAGGTATCTCTAGTTGTCATTTGAAGCTGAGATATATTTCATAATCATTTGTTTATTAATTGTTTATTTATTTATTTAGATAGTTATTTATTCTCTTAGTTTGCCTTCATTGTATTTTATTAACTTTTTATTATACATTTTTTAAATTTCTGAATACATTTATATTTTTCATACTGAAATACATTAATACGTTTATAATTTTCGAGAAAATGAAAAACCATTGGCTACTTAGTTAGATACTTGATAAGTAACTTTAAATATTTGGATTAGTTTACAAATAATTATGACTAACAATGACTTATAGAGATGGGTTGGGATTGTATACTTCTTCCCACTCCTTTTGGGACATGTTTGTTATTCATGTATCTCTATGCTTTCTATTTTGTGTAATATTCTTATTTTCTGTATGGCCTTTTCTGTTTTCTTTTACATGTTTGAAATAAATTCCAATCAATCCTTCAATCAACTAAACTTTGTGCAGCTTTAATCCACCAGCATGTTGCAAAGAGTCGATGAGTCTGTCTGTGTTAGATTCATTTCTGAGGCTGCTGTGCCTGGGTGCAAGGGCGTAGCGGACACGGGGTATGGGGGGACATGCCCCCCCCCCCGCACTTTCCATGTTGATGCCCTCTGTCCCCCACAACACTTCCAAGTTGAACTGAATGCACCATAAGTAGGCAACGTGCACATTACTCAGGTTGTGTGAGTTGATTGACTCATAGATATCCGCAATAGTAAAATAATATATAATAAAATATATAGATATATAAAAAATTATAAGGAGGAAAACTCATTTAAATATGCAATAATTAAGATCAATGTATATGATGGATTAGTGGCATTAGAATGTGCCAGAGGCCACCAAATTTGGGCTATCATGGTCAAAAATGTCCCGGGACCCCAGTCCCCCCCCCCCCCCCACCTACACTAAAACACTAAAACGGTTTATGGATATTGTCAGCACTTCCATCAATCGTAAATGAAATGTAGGCTACTCGGAATCCACAATTAGGAGAGACAAATGGGAGAGGATATTTCAATAAAAACCATCTTCTTGAACAATCCGTCACTTTGGAAATTGCGGCTACGCCCCTGCCTGGGTGGCACTGACAGATATATATATATATATATATATATATATATATATATATATATATATATATATATATATATATATATATATATATAAACACAAAACTATTCTTGCTCTTATTGTACACCAGTGGTTGCGATGCCTGCCTTCAGGGCTGATGTGTGACTGAACGTAGCCATAACATGGACTCATCCCGACTGGGGGAGTGTGCCATTGTGGGGGGTCACTGGGGGAGGTTGAGTTATGCACATCTTGGAAAGCAATAATACCAGTCCCGTGTGTTTTCCGAAAAGTTCTTCACCATCCTTCACTGCCTTTCTGTGCTCTCTGACATTTCCATTGAATTAGTCTGTTAATGTATTTGTTTTCTGGAGTCAAATGGCATCCAAAGCTACAGGCTGTTGTGGAGAATGTGCTTAATGGAATTGGGGAAATACGTTTATTTGCTTTCTTGTATTGTCGAGCGTTGGGTGAGAGGATTGATACTACTCACGCGTCGCGGGAACGGTGTTGATCTCTCATCTAACTCTCGGCAAGAAATCTAATATGTATAATGTGGGTATATTAAATAATATGAATTAGAGTTAAGCAGCTGTGTGATCCAAAAAAAATTGGGCTGGGATTTAAAGGAGACCACTGGCACAGCTGACCTGATATTCTCGGGCAAATTGTGTTATTAACAGATATACAGTATATTATGTAGGGGTGTCACGATTCTCCAAATCCTCGATTCGATTACATTTTCGATTCTAAAGTCACGATTCAATTCAATCCTCGATTTTTACTTCTTTTTTTTAAAGCACAGGTTCCTATGCCATTTTTAGACTAGACTTGTATGTAATATAATATCTGACCTTTGTTCGCAATGTACCACATTACATTGTCAAATTTAACATTTATTAACAACGTAATGTAACAAGTTAATTGGGGGCTTAAAACACCATCGAGACAGCACAGCAACTGAGGAGACCAATGGCAAGGCAACTCGGGCAGTCCGCTAACTTGTTGCTCTCTCTAATATAACCAATATAAGCTGCTCTGTTTAGGCTACAAAACGTGCATGCAGGCTGGAATTCAACCGTGCGGTTTTGTTGGGATTAAGCTATAAGCAGAAGGAATCTCCGCTAGCTGCTAGGCTAATGTGCTAATGGTAAACACACAGAATATGGTACACGCACATGAGCTTGAAAACTGTGGCTTTTTTGACGACAACGCAAACATTGTCAACATAAAATCCAAAATACGTCCACACTTTCACACACACTTCAGTGAAAGAGGAGGGGGCTCAAGTTCTGTCGATGGGTCTCCAACATCTGCAGTTGCCGTGCTATCTTCTGACTGGCTGTAGCTAAGTTACAGGAGGTTGACTGACTCGCAGCACTTCAACACGTGTTTTTTTCCGCTTGAAAAGCTGACCGGACGTGACATGGGGGCGTGGCAGTATCAACGATTCCATTTTTTTTTTTCGATATTCAAGATTGTGACTTAATTCGTGACACCCTTAAAGGAACACGTTGACTTATTGGGACATTACCATATTCACCATAACGCCCACAAGTCCATACATACCCTTCTCATCTCCATGTGTGTCGTAACTCTGTCTGACGGCTCCACCGTTAGCTTAGCCTAGCACAGATCCTGGAGGTAACCGGCTCCAACTAGCCTACTGCTCCGAGTAAGTGACAAAATAACGACAACATGTTCCTATTTACATAACAACTTGAGACACAGCCATCTTCTAACCGTATACAAACTGGGAACTATATTCTCAGAAAGGGAAGCGGTGCTACTTGGACGGAGTGATGAGCTGCAAGCATATCTCTCGCCTTTCTGAGAATATAGTTCCCAGTTTATATACAGTTAGAAGATGGCTGTGTCTCATGTGACCTTGTTATTTGTACACGCTGTGACTATACAAATCACAACATGTAAATAGGAACATGTTGCCGTTATTTTGTCACTTATTGGGAGCAGTAGGCTACAGAGTGAGACATCTCACTTCTATTCCATGTTTGTTGGGAGTCACACATGCGCAGTACCTAGGTAAGGACTACTAGCCAGTCAGAAGCAGAGTATGAGGGAGCTAGCAGCTAGCTGAGCATTATAACGTGTGTTACAAAGGGACGCAAGTTTGTCACGGACGTAAAGGCTGGACTACAATAGAGCTGTTTGAAGCAGTTTTGACTATTATGTCATTAACTGATGAACACAGTATTTTTTTCCTGTTTTAAAAGTTAAATATGTTGTCATGTACAAAGGCCAATGGAATGCCGGGGGCTAAAATGAAGTTGAAATATGTGGAGGTAATACATGTCATAATTAACGTGAGTGTATGCTCGTATGATTTTGAAATAGAAAGTGATTTGAGGCCGAAAATTATTCCAGGAAATGGTCCATTTAATAACAGCAACCTGTTGACTGTGGCATTGCCTTTTCTGGCCTGCAAAATAGAGAGTGCATTATTTACTGTGGGTGAAGCAAAGTGCTTTGGCCTCCACGTACAACTTTCCTTATCTGATTCTGCCATTGGGCTATTCCTGCTTTGTGGTTTCACTGGTGCCATTAATGAGCAGAGTAGGCACGCTAGCTGAATCACTTTAATTGCACCAATTTAAAAATTCAGCCCAGTGAGGCTTCAAAGCAGCTGAACATGATTTGGATTCATGCTCCTAATCCTCTTCACCCAATACTTTTGCACAAGTCTAACAACTTCTGATTTGTCTCTCTTTAATCTCTGATTACATTTGAATATACGCTCTGTGTGTCTCTCCCAGTGCTGCGTTAAATCAATCTGCACTTTTACAAGCAGATACAGTATCCAAGATGAAGCTAAAAACAAGCTGCTTTGCCTCAGTCAACATCTGAACCTGAGGCCAGATTCCTTACAAACTGGGGCTCTGTATCATCACGCTTTGTTTCCACTTCCTCTCTCAATGGCAGACCTGGGACTGTGATGTAGATGTCTATAACAGAAGCACCACTTTTGTCATTCACAGAATGTAAAAAACAGAAACCCAAGAAGAAGAGGGGGAAAAAAGTGTGTTCTCTGATAGAGCATTTGAACAGCATGTGGATACAAAAATAACCTTCTGCCAAGAATTCAAAACTGCTAAAGAATAAATGGGTATTTTAGAGTTGTTTTTCAGAGGAAGACAGCAGCGATGGATGGAGCTGGGTCAAAATAATCCATTCTCATATCAATCTTTGTTTATGTAATCTAATATCGAATCATAAAATCCAGAATTCAATCTCTTAATGTATGCTTTTTCGCTATGGATGTATGAGTAAAAAGTACTCTTGGGGGTCAATTCTTAGTGTTAACATTAACCTGGTGCATTATAAAACATATTAGATGATTGCTTCTTGCTTGTACAAGTTCTCTAAGACTCTATTTTCTATCCAAGCAAAATTGGTATGTAGCTGAAATTTCCCTAACCTAATTGATATAGAATCGGAAAAAAATCTAATCAAATCGAGAACTTGTGAATCATAATCTAATCAAATCAGGAAATCATTGGGTGACAGCCCTATTTCATGACGCTCGTTTCTTTCTTACCTGGCCTGTCACTTGTTAGTCAGCGTCACTGAGGTGTGTCTTTCTCTCTCTCTTTCTTTCTGCCTCCAGCAGTCACACGCTGAATCAGCACCGGGACAGCATCATTATCTGTTGACAATAATCCAAAAATATCTCCCCTGCACATGCCAAAAAGAAATCAAGATGAGATAACCATTTCATCCAGGGTGACAATCCAGTGCACGGTTGTTGTTGAACAGTGAGTTGAGGTGAGCTTCAGAAACTTTGTGGATGGGTTTTGGACAGAGTGGGAGGGAACTGCCAGAGGGGAAAGTGTAGGGTTTCACCGGGGGGGCGGGGGGGGGGGGGGGGGGGGGGGGGGATGGGGATGAAGTGGCTTCTACTGTTCTTGACTGGGCTGCGCTCACACATAAAAAAGGGCTGAGAGGCGCAGCCAATTATAGACACAAACTTTCCGGATATTTTTGTCCTTTATTTTCCCCTCTCTCCTTTCTGGCTGCACCCATGTGAAGTGTTGCCCTCAAAGAAGAAAAAAAAAAAAAAAAAGGCACGGCTTCTTGGCAACCTCCTCAACTGTCCGGCCTTTGCCACGGTGATAGCCACAGCGGAGCCGCCCTGAGGGCTGGTGGTAGTGGGCCGGGCCGCGTTTGGCTTCAACCAGCCACACACTTGTGGAGAAAGGCTGTATTTAAGTTGGGGGAAATGATTACAGAACACTGGTGCTTGCAGCTTTGTCCTTGCACTGACTTACAGTACAGCTCTGTGATCTATATTACTTGCTGTTATGACAACTTTACAATCCTGCCAGACCGCACATCTTTCTTCTTCTTATGAAATGTATATATATAAATTTCATAAGAAGAAGAAAGTAGTAGTAGTTGCTGTTGCTCTTAGTTCATCTTAATCTTTTGTTATTTGACTTTCCCCCATTACTTCAATTCTACTTGGTTTTCCTGTGGCAAACATTTTTGCAATACCTTAATTTCCCCAGAGATGATTAAAGTTTTATTGTGATTATTTATATACAACAAGCAAGCACACACACACACACACACACACACACACAAACAGTGCAAACTGGAAACAAATGGATGCGTAGTCACAAATCTAACTCATCTTTGTTGATAGAAAGGTCAGTTTTCCGACCTGCAAATCTACGTGTGTTTTTTTGATTTGATGTACACATTTAGAGGATGACTGTAATTTACATTTCAGTGTACACTGATGTCCTTCTCATGTGTGGTCACGCTCCCTGGCAGGAGAGGAAGCTGCAGTGTCTGGCAGCGTTGTCTAAAGTCCTCCGCATTACAAGTCTCACGCTGGCAGCTCTCTCGCTTGAAATTTCTCTTCTTTAAAGTGCTCCACCAGCTGTCACCGCATGCTTCTGCTGCATTCAAAAATCCATCCATATCTGCTGCGGAGCTGTTGAGGCACCAAAAATGTTCGAAAACATAGTGTCAATATTTGAATGTCATGGACAACAAACAAGTTAGCCATTACATCCAGGCATACCTTTGTAGCCAAGGAGAGTGAGCGCAGGCCAAGCTATGTATAGGCTCTGCGTGAAGTGGATGGGAAGTGGGCTGATGATTCGGGGCAGATGCACGTTATGAGTGATGGTGTCAGTCTAAGCAACTGTCTGTCGCCTCATGTGAAATGGTCTAAAGAGGTGACTAGCTTGTAGGGTGAGCGAGAGGCTAGTGTATTCAACCTGAAAAAAAGTCATATAACCATTCCTATGACTCCAAAGCTGTTCAGTTAAAGGTGCTGTAGGTAGGATCGTGAAGATCCAGGACTTAGCCAAACATTTTGAACATCAACAACTTCTCAGTCCCTCCCCCCTTGCAGGTAGACAACAACAATTGGATCAGAGGATCAAAAAAGCTGATCTGGATATCCCTAATGTCAAATATACCCACGATATGGGGTACAGTTGGTGCACGTTTTCCATTACCACACCAAAACTATGGACTGAAAAGACATGATTTTTCATATATATTAAAGATATAACAATTATAACAAAAATAACAATAAATTCTACTACGGGTACATTTGATACACTGTGTCTCACCTCAAACATTTCTTTAGATTTTATGATGACCTTGCATCATGACTCAAAGTCATGCAATATGTCAGTTTTTAGAGCACCAATTAAGGTTTACAAAAATGTAAGTTAACTTTAACAGTAATGTAAGGATGAGAAGTTATTCCACTGTGGATGGGACCTGGTGAAGTGAAAAACTGACCTTACAAAAACAGCTTCGCCGATGTATTTGGACTGGAAAAGCACATGTATTTCAAATTTCCCACAATCAAAGAGGATACGCATGTCTGAAGCAAAAATCACAGCTCAAGCTCGTTGCGCGCACAAGTTATTTAAAGGACAATTCCGGCGCAAAATGAACCTAGGGGTACCGAGTCGACTGTTATCTGGGATATGTAAACCGATAATTAGCTTATATCGTCACAGCATGCGAAAGTAAAAAGAAATCGCTATTTCTATACCACTAACAAGGCTCAAAATAGCACCACACTTCCACGGTAGCATAATGAGGGTCCCTACATGTGAATCAAAGCTTTGAGAACTTTGTAAGTGTACAGACAGTACCGTTCGGTATACAGGCAGGCGCCATCTTGGGAAAACCGTCATGACCAGTGGAATGACGAACGCCGTGCTTGAGCTATGTTACTGGTTACTGGTTACACAGCGTTTGTCGTTTGACTGGTTTCCATGTAGGGACCCTCATTATGCTACCGTGGAAGTGTGGTGCTATTTTGAGCCTTGTTAGTGGTATAGAAATAGAGATTTAGTTTTACTTTTGCATGCCCCGACCAAATTATATACCTAAAATTGAACTATTTCAAACTAAGTAAAGTGCTCTAACATCAACACATGCAATAGAACGATAAAAATCCGAGCAGCAGTTGCTGGTTGTATTTAGCCAGTACAGATCTCCGGGACGCGGCTACCAGCAGCAGTTGTTTAGCCGCCAATAGGTGACTGTGAGCCGGCTACAGGCAGCGTCAGATGAAGGTCCTTTCAGGGGCCATGTAGTGGAGTTTAGCCAGAAAAGGTGAGTGTCATGTAGTGCTGACAGTTAAGTTTAGGCACAAAAATGACTTGTTCAATTTAGGAAAAAGATTGGATTTGGATTAAAACACTCCCAACTCCAGGGGCGCGGGAAGTAGGGGTGCTAGGGGTGCTGCAGCACCCCCTGTTGGTGCTTCAGCACCCCCTGTCAGCAAACTGTGATGACAATAAAATGATCGCTTATAAATATCTCTGGTTGTTTCTGTTCCACGACATTTTGTATGTCATGTTTGCGGTGTGGGATGAAGAGAGGGACCATTTTAGTAACAAGAGGGCTTTTCACCGGGGTGGAACAGCTGATCAGCTGATCCACGTGTGCCTCTGTTTACCAGTGTCTAGCCTACTGCTGGCTCCGAAAGATCTTTCTCAACTCTTTGTCGCCTGAAAACATGGCTCTGTAGCACTATCACTCAGACTAGACTTTCACATACCGCACTGCTTCACGTCCACAAAGACATTTTGGATGATCAGCCGAACTCCAGAGCGCAAATCTACGTTTGGTGTACCGAAATCATCGTAAGGTAGACACGGTGTCTTACATCTCTGCATCTTTTTCCTGCTGCCATGCAGGCCCAGATGGTAGCCTATATTTAGCCTAGTATGATTGTGATTTATGTATGCCTATTAAGAAACAAATAGTCTAAGAAACTTTTTAGAATTTGTCAAATACTTCGCTGTTTGCTGTTCTGAGTTTGCCGTGCAGTGTTTTGGCATGGCCGGCCGAGTGGCACTATATCTATGGTATTGAAAGGGGAATTTAATTCTTGCATGTTTTGTTTTGTTGTGCATGAACAACATTTTTTTTTTCACAAATCACACCCTGCGCTTAGCAACAAGACCAAACAGGGCTTATAGAAATGTGGTCTTCTACATGTTCTGCAAACATGTTGGCCAGGGTGTCATGTGTTTAGGACAAACTTTGAATCACTTTAAGATAAATAAATGAATAAACCAAGCAGGGTATAATGACACAGACAGTGAGATCATAAGGAGCTATTTAAGGCCGAGTTATAACGCTAATGTTACCTGTCTGGCTAATGGCCAAAGGTCACATCAGGCATTATTCTATAGGGCATTCTATTTGAGCATCAAATCTTCCAGAGTGCAGAGCATTGTGGGTGGGGAAGGAAGGCCATTAAACAACAACAAAACAAGGCTGCTCTTTTATAAGCCACAAATTAAGGAACCACGGCTCATATATAGCCCTATTTTGAATATGACAAGCAGAAAACTCTTTTATTATTGATGGTTATATGACATAACATGTATACATATGCATCATAGGATTCAACTGATATAAATGAGGATGTTCATTGACTGCTGGTCAATCAGTAGCTAGTCTGGATCAATGGAAGTACATTTCCAGGATAAAGCCTGACATCCGGTCCCTCACCTTCCGCTCTCTGTGCGTTGCCGTTCTCAAAATTCCTTCGCTACGTGAAACAACAACAAACTTCGAGCTAGCCAGCCGCACACTAAAAAGGGCAAGTTTTAAAGAAATTCTGGATCGTGCAATAATGCAGGCATGCTTGGTTCTTTCGGTGAATGATTGTAAAGATTTACAATGTTCACAGCATTTACTATCCAACTTACTAACTGGGACGTTTTGGGATCGATTGTTGGGATTGCTATGGACAAAGTGCACATGTCGATAAGATAAGATGGTTTGAACGTTTAACCATGTATCCACCTAATTTAAATAGCTCTGTTACTGTATTCTTCTGTTACTTCATTTAATATTGTATGTGACTATTTTGCAGAGCCATGGTCGCTGTATCCAGAGCTTAGTGCCCCCCAAGACGATTGTGATTGGTTTAAAGAAATTCAAACAGCCCAGAGCGTTTTCTCTTTGATGTATCTGTGGTGTAGCCAGCGATGCAAGACTAATCACTAAATGTCTGTTAAATAACTGATCATACCAACTCTTTTTTTCCTCTGAGGACTTTCTGTGCAGTTTCATTATCTCGGCTCATCCATAGTGATTTAACTCTCCCTGTGATGTGCCAAGAGCCTTAGCTTAGTGCTGTGTCTGCTTCACCTAATTGAATCGGTGCATACTCTGATCAGGGGAATAGCTTTTGGAAATGGGACAATCCATAACTTGGAGCCACCTGGCATACACTTTTATGAAATATTGCTCATCCATTTAGTTATTTTCTATTTCGGGAACTCCATTAATAAACTTGAGATCAGTCTGGCTTTGTGCCAGCGATATGTTAGTGAAACACACCTCCTCAGAGATGTATATGTATATATATATATATATATATATATATATATATATATATATATATATATATATATATATATATATATATATATATACTGTATATATATTATATATACAGACTGAGCTGTTTAAATAAAACTCAAATCAGCTTTATGTGCTCATGTTGTTGTTGTGTGTGTAAAGCAGTTCATAATGGCACAGCTTCAGAAAACATATTCTGATTCCTACGTGTGTTTTTCACCTGCCAAGTATATTACATTATTTGGTTCATGTTTGGTTCACATCACAGACTATAAATCAGCTTCCAAACTGGGATACTGGCTCTCCTCATGACACAAGAGCATCTCTAAGCATGACGTCATTTCACAAAGTCCTGAGCTGCAAAAGTGAAAGATCCAATTTGAGACTTTGCAGAGGGACTGCATGGTTGTGCTTTGTGATCAAGGTTTTTCCTCTTTAAGCTCCAGTATAGGGCTGGGTACTGAATTCAATACTTTTTAGGCACCAACCAAATTGCCTCCTTTGTATCAATTATATAAAAAAAAAATGCCTCGTCATTTAATACCAAATTTCAATACCTAAGAGGTAAATTTCATTAGTGTCAGTGAGCCAATAAGCATGCAGCATGCTTCTACCAAGATCTTATAATCCTGCTAATTGGCTGTCTAACATTACACGTCGTAGAGACACCAAGAAAACTCTACGTTACGCACAGACGGGGCTCACCTGGTAGGAGCTGAAAATTAAATAAAAAGAGTTGTAATGACTAATGTTGTAATTTATTTTTGTTAAAATGGATTTCATAAAATTGGGATTGAAAAAAGTATCATTCAGGAACCAGTATCGAAGTCCCGGTATTGGTATCGGTATTGGTATCAAAACCTTTTGAACGATACCCAGCCCTATACTCCATTTAGAAGCACTGGTCTTCACACCGTTGAGTGCGTGTTCACCGCTTCCGCCTTCAGTGGGCTGCCGATTCAGAGTGCATCTTGCAGTTTGCTGACTGATCCTCTGGATAGCTTTTCCTGACACGCTCCCAGGAGGCTGCTGGAGGCTCTTTGATGCCTTTTCCAGGATGCAGCAGGACTCTCGGAGCCCTCTCGCTCTCCGCCCGCTGCCCTTTGCCTTGGACACCTTGGGCCAGCTTGCCTTTATCTGCACATAATCCCCCTGTTGACGTGTTTGAATTGCACTGATCCTCTACTAGGCACTGTGCTCTCCGCAGCCTCAGCCGCCTCTTCCCCACCTCTTCCTGGAGGGTGCTGGGGTTTTGGCGTGCCACCTCTGCGCCGCGTGTGGCCAGAGCTTTAACTCGGAGAGAGAGTAAAGGAGGGGCAGGCTTGCTGCACAGAGGAGCTGGCGTACCTCGACACACTACATCCTCCAGATGCCTGTGTCCAATGTGCTCTACGGGGACTGAGCATGTCAGCAGGGGTTGTGAGGATGGGTTTTGCTTTTGGGCTTTGAGAGGCTCAGTGGAAACGGAAGGGCACACTGCAGCTTTTACCAATCTCTGCCTCACACAGGATTTCACCTTCCTTGTACGGGGCTCATTCACTGTCACATCTAGCCTACAGGAAGCAGGTTTGGCTTCCTGCTGGATAAACTGAAGTTTTTGCCTCTGAGCCTCCCTCACCTTCTCTGGCAGCTCCAGCGGGGCGAGCTTCAGTGGCCGTCTGACTGGCTGACTCTGGGCCTCCCTCTCCGAGTCAGGCCTGGGCGACTCGAGCAGCAATAAGTCCAGCTGTGCCGTGCCCTCCTGGGTCGGCGAGCAGGCCATAAGCTGACCCACTGTCTCCTTCCCATGTGTCGTTGACAGATGGAGGCCATGTGTTTTAGAACTGCGGCCATTTTTAGCTGCCAGTCTGAGGTTTTGACCGTTCAGATGCAACGTGGTATTTTTAACTTGGATGGTCAACATTTCTTCTCGCTGGGGAGCCCCCTAAACAAAAGAGACATCAGTGACTCGTATCAATATCATCAATATCTGCATAGAAATCTGTTTTTTTTATACTGAAATACTATAAAGCATAAAGGACTCTTAGCAAGATAAATAATGTCAGTACCACTTTCTAACAAGGCATATTCTATGAAGGGCTTCAGTACCAGGTACTGAAAAATCCCATTATCTGTTGTTGTTTTAACAGCTCCTCTTTTTAATAATTACTGCTTTTAATCATGTTATTAATCATTTATTTTTGTACTATTACTTTCAATAATAACCACTGATTTAAACTTAAAACTGCAGACTAATTATCTTATTTAAAATTAGTATGTAATTTGGGTTTCTTACTTCCAAAAAACCTTATTTGCAGATATAAATATTATTGTATAGTGCTATTATGTAATTATTAAATAGTTATTTTGCTACAATCAGCTATCAAGTCTTCAGAAATAATGTAAATGTAAATACATTGTTAACCAATTTATTTTGGATCAAATGCTTTGTAGCTCTTTTCTAGAACAGTGGTTCCCAAACTGGGGGTCTGCACCCCTACAAATGGTCATGAGATGGATCTAGACGTGGGTCATGAGATGATTGCCCAGAAAAATCAATGATTTTACAAACACTTCTTTAATCCTTTTATTTTTCTTCCTACAGTAGTTTTACCACTTCAGGCCTCCAAATGATTCAAGCAAAAGAATCAGAGAGCAGAAAATCACTTTTTGAATTAACTGCTCACAAGAGAGTCGGGAGGAAATATAGACCCAATCACAATGTTTTTTTACAATAACTTCCCTGTGTCCTGACATTCAATTTAACTGTGCTGAGAAAACGTGGACGAGGAAGAATTGGATATACTCTCATCTCATTCATCTACAATGCATGATTGATGCTTTCATTTCTCAGCACTTTCATTAAAGGAACACGCCGACTTATTGGGACTTTAGCTTATTCACCGTATCCCTCAGAGTTAGATAAGTCCATACATACCCTTCTCATCTCCATGCGTGTCATGGCGCACCCACCGCTAGGCTAGCCTAGCATAGATCCTGGAGGTAACCGGCTCCATCTAGCCTACTCCTCCCAATAAGTGACAAAATAACACCAACATTTTCTTATTTATATGTTGTAATTTGTATAGTCACAGCGTGTACAAATAACAAGGTCACATGACACACAGCCATCTTCTAACCGTATACATACTGGGAACTATATTCTCAGAAGGAGAAGCACTGCTACTTCTGCTACTTCTGCTACTTGGGCGGAGTGATTTGCTCGCAGCACCTGAGAAGCACCGTGGTGAGGAGCAGAGAGTAACAACGGTGCTTTTTAGATGTTGCGCTAAAATTTAACACCATATCTAGCCTCATATATCGATATCGATATATTGCCCAGCCCTAGGTTGAACAGTCCATTGTAGGACTGCTTGTGATGAATTAAAGAGCTAGCTTAAAAGACAAAGTTATGCCGGACGCAAGCCAAAGGGTACCAGCATTTGTAAATTATTTAATTACCATTAGTTACTCATAAACCCTCCATTTATAAAGTAATCTGTGTTAGGAAGTGATACCAAAACATCTCTGAGACAGAGAATACTACAATGTGGCAATTGTTCTGACAGAACTTCTAACAGAATTTTAGAAACATAGGTAACGACTACTTACAACTAGAAAAATACAGAGGTTAAACAATACATCAATTCCTTTATCATAACCAAGCACAATGGTAATTTGTTTATCATGTCTGATGATATACAGTATATGCTTGAAGCAGTTGCTGTACACACTGTATTTCATGCACGTTCCCTCACTTTCACTACATGTCACTCAAACTAACACCAGCTGTGCCCATTGGCAGTGACAAACCAATCTCAAACTAGATAACTATTTGTTGGTGAGTTGCTACAGTATACTCACAGGTTTGGCAAACATCTCCTACTACAATCTTTCTTTTCTTCCCAGAGTTGAATGACTTCTTGCAGCTGCAGGAGAACAATCTCGTTGTCCTCTGTGTTTGTTTGCTCCGTGCCACCTGAGCCAAAGGCAGTGACAGTGCACTTGGAAGAGCTTTTTAGCTGACATAATGTAATTAAGCAGATTAGGGTCACAGAGCAATCTCTAATTATCTCCAGCTTAGTGGCAGCCAGTGTGCACACTCATGGCAAGGCAAGGCCTGTTTATCTTTATTTTTTTTCACCATCTGCAGTGCAACTTTAAATATTCACGTAAAAGGAATGGAAAGTTGCTGCTCGGATGATGATGGAGAAGCATTTCACTGACCACTAGATGGTGCCAGAGACCTCTTTTGCATATTAGCATCAACAGTGGAGTTTTGTGGCCTGGTCATCATTATGTGTAGAGCACAGCCACAGCCAGCTGTCAAGCATGTCAGCATGTTGAACCCTTTGAATTGCTCATATGAGCCCAGTCTGTATGTGTTCACATTTTGACATAATGTAGATAACATTACAGTGTACTCTAAGGTTTCTGTGCAGTTTCTTTTTAATACATTCAAGCCTTCTCACAAAATATTTATCAAAATAGATATATAAATATAATCCTATAGGCTGTTATCCCAAAATAATGGGGTTTTCAATTTAGTATTCATGCCAATGAACACTAACCTGGGGTTCGGAACCCCTGAAGCATCCCAAGAAAAAATTGAGTTGGCATTACATAATTCTGTTAAATGTACAACCCCAAATCAGAAAAAGTTGGGACAGTATGAAAAACACAAATAAAAAAAGAAAGTAGTGATTTCTAAATGTACTTTGACTTGTATTTCATTGCAGACAATGTGAACACAAACTATTTCATGTTTTGTCTGGTCAACTTAATTTCATTTGTAAATATACATCCTTTCCTGTCATTCAGACCTGCAACACATTCCAAAAAAGGTTGGGACAGGAGCAATTTAGGGCTAGTAATCAGGTAAATTGGTTACATAATGATGTGATTTCAAACAGGTGATGTCAACAGGTGATTGTAATTCTGATTTGGTACAAAAGCAGCATCCAAGAAAGGTCTAGTCCTTTAGGAGCAAAGATGGGCCGAGGATCGCCAGTTTGCCAACAAATACGTGAGAAAATTATTGAAATGTTTAAAAACAATGTTCCTCAAAGAAAGATAGGAAGACATTTGCTTATTTCACCTTCAACAGTGCATAACATAATTAAAAGATTCAAGGAATGAGGAGGAATTTCAGTGCGTAAAGGACAAGGGCGCAAGTCTAAGCTGAACAACCGTGATCTCCGATCCCTCAGGCGGCACTGCATCAAGAATCGTCATTCATCTATAAGCGATATCACCACATGGGCTCAGGACTACTTTGGCAAACCTTTGTCAAGTACCACAATACGTAGTTACAGCCACAAATGCCAGTTAAAACTGTACTGTGCCAAAAGGAAGCCCTATATTAACAGTGTCCAGAAGCGCTGTCGACTTCTCTGGGCTCGGAGGCATCTGGGATGGACCATCACACAGTGGAAACATGTACTGTGGTCAGATGAATCAGTATTTCAGGTATTTTTTGGGAGAAATGGACGCCATGTGCTCCAGACCAAAGAAGAAAACGATCATCCAGACTGTTACCAGCAACAAGTCCAAAAGCCAGGGTCTGTCATGGTATGGGGTTGTGTCAGTGCCCTTGGCAAAGGTAACTTACACTTCTGTGATGGCACCATTAATGCTGAAAGTACATAGAGATTTTGGAGCACAATATGCTGCCTTCAAGAAGACATCTTTTCCAGGGACGTCTATGCATATTTCAACAAGATAATGCAAAACCACATTCTGCACACATTACAAAGTCCTGGCTGCGGAGGAAGAGGATACGGGTACTTGACTGGCCTGCCTGCAGTCCAGACCTGTCTCCAATAGAGAATGTGTGGCAACGAAGACCCCGTACTGTTGCCTACCTTAAAACTTGTTTGCAGCAAGAATGGGACAAAATTACACCTGAAACACTTCATCACTTGGTGTCTTCAGTCCCTAAACGTCTTGTAAGTGTTGTGAAAAGGAATGGCAACATTACAAAGTGGTAAATGCTTTACTGTTCCAACTTTTTTTTTTAAACGTGTTGCAAGAACCAAAATAGGAATGCAATGAAATACAAGTCAAAGTACATTTAGAAATCACTACTTTCTTTTTTTATTTGTGTTTTCCATACTGTCCCAACTTTTTCTGATTTGGGGTTGTAATAAACATTCTACAGTTTTATAGCCACACTGGATGCATGTTTAAGCTAAGTCGACGTTGTCGCTCGCGACAGGAGAAATATGCTTACTGCCATCCAGAAGCTTTTTTAATCCATCATGGAATAAATAAATAAATATATTAGTTATGAATCCAAAAATCAACTTGCGTATGTTCTGTTTGCGTGACGACCTTTGGACCCATCGTCTCGCCGTACTTGTAGCTCGTTAGCCGACAGTTAGACCTTTCTAAAGAGTCCTTCAGTGTCATTGTACCCCTTCCAGAAGTTTAGTAATCCGGCCGGGAAGAAGGGGACTTTGCCCAACAATTCCAGAGCGATAAATCCACGAATGAATGGCTATTTACTGTATTTAGTCATCTTTTTGTACCAAACACCAATCTATTCGCTTTAGCCAGGTGCCATCTTGGATAGTGACATCTTGACTGACAGCTGGCTCGACCAATCACATCAAGTCATTTGGGGGATCAAGTTAGCTCAGCCAATAGAGAGGCCTTACAGGAGGGGCTTATTTACTCGGTCTATGTGTGTGTATTGGAAGGCAGAGGAGACAAATAAATGGAGGTTGAAATGAGTTTGATTTGGTCTACTGATGTCAAATAGCAGACAGATAATGACACAACTAACATTTTTGGATAAAAGCATATGTTTTCTGGGAAAAAACCTACAGTTTTATATTTTTGTTAGATAAGTTTATTTTAGTTTTCCCTGATTGCCAACATTTGGGAGAACAATTTTCAAAAGCCATAAGGTTTAGTCATTATTGTTCTCTGTGCGATTTCAATACATTTCTGTGAGATTTCATTTCCGTTTAGTCTTTTCTTTTTCCTATATAGTCATTTAACAATTTATACATTCATGTGACATCCCTGCAGCATGCATATGATATGATGATAGCCCAGGTTATCCTGTAACATAACAGGTTTGAGGTTATACAAGCACTATTACACATGGAGACCATGGAAGACCAAAGATGGAGGGAAAAATGCCTTAGACCTCAGAGTGTTTAAGATGCTTCTTTTTTATAAAGTGAACTGATGAGATTAATCCAGGTAAAAGCTTTTTTATTATATTTTATTAGCTTCACTTATTGAATCCAAGCCGGTCACAAAGTAGGATATAAAGAAAAGTACGAGTGTTACAAAAGGATTCGTAACCTTCTAAGCGACTAAATAGTGAATAAAGGTGCTGCAACTCAATATCAGAAAGATGTCTTTAATACTGTCAGCATTCATTGGAGCTAAACTTTGATCAAGTTCTCCTGGCTCTGGTGATAGTTTTCAGCGTAAATATCTTCAGACAGTCTCGATAAGACAATGATGTGGTATGTGTTCCCTGCAGGAATATCTGCAGATCTTAATCACTTTGAGACAGCACCTTATTTAAAATTTTAGCTCCGTCGCTTCCACGTCAGCCTCATTTATTATATTTAGAGGCAGACTGTGGCAGCGTTTCCCTGCAATGGATGGATCAGTTGCGCCTTACTACAATTGATCCATTTTTCATCAGGCAGACAGACTCAATCATCTTTGGAAATCTCCTTTTTCTGCGTTGTCTTCCATTTTTTCGCCTCGGGCCCCAAAACAAACAGCAGCATGTCAGCACCTGCTTATTGCAAAGCTTCATCATATCATTGGTATGGCGGAGTCGGTCCTGCTGCAGAACAACTTGGCTACACTTACATGATCATTTAAGATGCAAAATTACAGGCTTGACACCAAGGGATGGCCCTAACGCCCCTCTGCCACTGTTCTTATTGTGTCGCCCTCTGCGTGGCGTGACGTCCACGGCTGACAGTATAATTACTGCGGTGTGGGAAGAGATAAAAAAAGGGATGTTGCCTGCTCATTCTCCGACCTACTGAACATCCAGCTGCACTACACCGGCAACTTGGAGGGAAGAAGAAGGCGACTGTCACTGGACAGCAAAGATCCTTTATCAGTTGAATTGTGCCAGAATTTGTGACTCGTAGCATTTAATGCCATAATGTTGCTCTGACATGGGTTTCTGTAGACTTTTATTGTATGCATGTTCAGCAATGTCTTAGACACTGGACTATTGTTATGTCAAAATGTACATTTACAAGCGTTCAAGAATAATTAAATGAATAAATAAAATGTTTGAAATACATCAAAATGTATTGTAGATTGTCCGCAAATGTTACTTTTTAACACGCTGATGGATCTAAATATGATGGAAAGTTACTGAAAGTTTGAGATTCCCTTCCCCTGCAGCATTAATAAAGTATGTCAAAATTCAAATTCAAAATTGAAGGAAATATTCTTTGTTGCCAAGAGATAGATGAGAAGATTGATACCACTGATGAATAGTCAGCAACACGCACTCCACTTGCTTGATCTCCTTTGTGGTGCAGGGAATTAAATCCCCCGAAGATCCATTACAAAAATAAAATAAAATTCCCTCTGCATTTGGTTTATTTGTAGACATTTCAGTCGTGTCTTGAGAAAGGTCTCTGGGACCGAAACATCCACAAACCAAATGCAGAGGTGAAAAGTATGTGCAGGAATTTTCTTTTCTTTTTTGAAGATTGATACCACTTTCATAAATCATTGTTCAGTATAAAGCAGCTGGTTAGCTTAGATTATCTTAGCATAAAGACTGGAAAGAGCTAGCCTGGCTCTGTCCAAACGTAGTCTGGCTTACCACATGTACAGTGCTAAGATAAAGCCTGACATCCATCGCGTCAGGTCCCTTCTGCTATCGCCGCTATCTATTTTGCAAGGGCACGCCGGCGCTGCATGCGGCGCTTAGCGCCGCCCAGGACAATTGTGATTGGTTTAAAGAAATACAAACAACCCAGAGAGTTTTTTTTCCCCCTATCCCAGAATGATAAGTGTAGCTATACCATTCTCCAGGGCTGAATCTTATTTGATAGCTCCTCGCTTGAATCGGAAGTTGTTCTGGCCCTCCATCGTGAAGGCCGTCTCAAAGCTCTTATTCCTGTTCCGAGGAGCCAGCATCGATGATGGAGGATGGATCTCCGAGAAGCTATGAGCGAGGACACACAAGAGCAGCCTTCCCAGAAGCCGTACAGTGGAAAGCCGCCGCTATCTCTGCCCATACAGCTGACAAATTCACATGACGCATCAGAGGAAAGGACGTCTCATCCCTCTAAAAAAAATGTCCTTGTTTCCTCTCTCCATGATTTCGTGAGGAAGGGAAGCAAGTGAAGGAACCGGTCTAAAGGTGGTCTTACTTTGCCAGACCTTCCTCCACAGCACTGCGGAGGAGGGTCTGGTTAGTCCACACAGCATTCCGCGATGGGAGAAAAACGTGTTCTGGTTTATTGGCATTTCTTTAAACCAATCACAACTGCTTGGGCAGCGATAAGCTCCGGACTGAGTAACGGTGCCTCTGCAAAATCGCCTTGGGAAGGAACTTGTTTTGGTGGAACATGTGTACGTTCAAAAGTAGTTTTAGTCGTGCAACAGAAAACTCCGATTGGACAGTCTAGCTAGCTGTCTGGATTTACCCTGCAGAGATCTGAGGAGCAGTTAACCAGAGTCCTCACAAATCAGCCGGAGGTTAGAACGCCAACACAAAGAAACACCGGAGCAATCCCGGTAATAAAATGTCGTCAATATAGACTAGTCTAAAGGTAACCTCTAAATCTCACTAAATAACACCTTTTTATTGGCGTCATTATTTTTTCACTTTGTTTTTGTACAAAGTTAACAAATGAAATGTAAAGGTTTTGATAAGCAGATGTTGTTTAGACAGACCCAGGCTAGCCTTTCCCATGGTTCCAGTCTGTATGCTCAATCTTCTCATTTTACTCCAGCAAGAAAGAAAAAAAAAAACACGTTTTCCAAAATGTCTAATGATTTTCTTAACACTGAGACTTGTGAAAAGAAAGTACATGTCAAAGTTAAATAAGCAAAACAGATGAATAGTGATTGGATAAGATAATCTCTTTTTATCTATTGCAGCTAAGATTATTCTACCCGATCCTTGATCCTTGATCCTGAAAGTCTGAATATTTAAGACTGAGGACGTTCAGTTGATCTCCCAGTGTCTCTGTGTATTTATCAGTGTATAATTTTGGTGAGCAGGCTCCTCTCACTTAACATGTTAAAAGGCCACACTTCTCTAAACCTTGACTTAAAACAAGTGTGATATGGAGAAAAATATTAGGTTTAGCTTTGTAAATGAAATAAACCCAAGAGGTACTTTTAAATGAATCACAAAGTATGAGTACGTTCAAAGTTGATCTTGAATCCGTTTAATCTGAGAGAAACCTGCCTATGGCACATTTAGAAAATAAGTGATACTGTTGTTTTAATGACTATGTAACACAATAACTTCAGGCTTGACTTTTTTAACAATGGACAGGCCTAATTTGTGAATTCAAGTTCTCAGTGGAGCAGCTGGAGATGTTAGGCAGTTAGAGGAAGACAAAGTGTTTCAGAAGGAGGCTCATCATTTTTATTCAAGTGCGTTATGGCTTCACTCGGGCTGTGTAACCCAGTGAGTCATCCACACCAAATCATGCACACACACGCACCAACAAAAAAAAGAAAGGAAAACATACAAATGTTATGTAAAATGTTCATTTCACTCGGAACAATCTCTTCTCTGCGTGGCGAAAAGAGATACTGGAGTGTACTGTACAGACATCAGATTTAAAATTGGGACAGAAGACGTCAGTCATTTCAAAATGACCGGCAAACCACACGGATGCCAACGAGATGGGATATAATCTCCTGTTAGGAATATGGTACAAGGTATTATTTGTTCATCAGACCTACAGAAGAACCTATTGCAAAGGATATTTCACAAGTAAAAATAATGGAACACAGCCTTTCTATTATATTGTATTACACAGATAGTAGTGCAATTTGTGTCTCTTTGTCCCTGTCGGAAAACATGGCACTGTTAATAGAGAAATGGCCTGCACATACTGCCACATGCAGTAAATGACGACTGGAAGCCAAGCACAGCTACATACCAAATGCCAAAAAAACCGAACCAATAACCGCCAGGAATCACTTCACCTTTGTGTTGTTTGATGCACGTCGCAGAGAAACGCTCGGGAAAACATAATGTTGCGCCGTCTCCTGAGAGAGAGCATGCGTGGCTGTTTTCTCTGTGCCATCTGTGTTATAGAGTAACATTCAGTCGGAGGACCATCAATATGACATGCGGCATGATGGCAGAAAAATCTTAGTAATATGCACGTGTGGGTATAAAAAACATGATTATCAAATTAGTTCACTTGTTTGCTGCTTCCTTTCAGAAAAAAAATCCATTATGGCTGATACATTCCCCAAAATGTTGCTTGGAAAAGTTTTACTGTGAACTGAATGGAAAGTAGACGACACTGAGCACCGTCCGTGATGCTTATTATAGGTAGATAATTGCTCAATCCTTTTAAACGTTTAAAGGATAATTCTAGTTTATTAAAATGTAGGCCTTATTTTTGCACTTTTGGCAGTCATTCTTAATGGTTATAATAACATATTTATCAAAGTAATAGCTGAGACCTGGGAACAAGGCAACATCACTACAATAGAATCCAATGAGGTAAGAAATGAAAGCCACACTATCAAACACATGCTGACAGGCGAATGGTTTAGCCAGATTGTCTAAACAACCTTTACGGAGGTAGAGATAAACCGATAAACTACTGTATGCTACCTGTCCAGAACAACCTGATCGGCACAACGGAAACAATTTAGTTTAAGCAACAAAACTACTTGGTTAGGTTTAGAGAAAGGTAATTGTTTGGGTTAAAATAAGTATGTTACTCCGACTTCCTCCTTGTGGAGGAGTTTGAGTATGTCTGGGTCCCGAATTTGATACTTTTAGGAACCGACCGATTTGCCTCCTTAGTATCAAGTATCGAAATATGCCTCGTCATTCAATGCTAAATTTCAATACCTAAGGAGCAAATATCGTCAGCGTCAGTGAGCCAATAAGCATGCAGCATGCTTCTACCAAATGGATTTTATAAAATTGGTATAAAAAAAAAGTATCGTCCAGGGACCGGTATCAAAGTCATGGTATTGGTATCGGTACCATTAAAAAATGTTGGACGATACCCAGCCCTAAGCTTGAGACAGGGCTGCATTGAACCATATAATTTGTTTCCACCGTGACAAAGGATCCTAATAGACTTTTTATTGGCATTGTTTCTGTGATGCCGCCATGACTTTTAACTGACATTTCGTCCCAATATAAGTGGTAAGAGGTTGTGGTCATTTCACATATTTCTGTGAAATCAGGCTGCTGCAGCGGCAAACAGCTGGCAGACAAAGTTAGCAACTAGCCTAGAACATAGCAGAGCAACTATCACGCTAACAAAGTAGCGACTAGCTGGTAAACATAGCAAAGCAACTATCTAGCTAACAAAGTTAGTGACCAGCTGGTCACCAGCTAGTCACTAACTTTGTGAAGCTAACAAAGTTAGTGACCAGCTGGTGAACTTAGCAAAGCAACTATCTAGCTAACAAAGTTAGCGACAAGCTGGTGAATACAGCAAAGCAACTATCAAGCTAACAAGCCAGATGTTTTTTCTCAGGAATTGGTAGAGACCTAAATAGAGCTAAAAGGAATATTGGGCTTACATTCATCAGGTCTACAGGTACATGACTCTAGATAAAATGAAAATATAAACTCTACAAGGTTATAATATGTCAACACATGATCAGCTTGTTCTGCTGCCCCAAGTGGCCAAACAAAGCAATCCATACAGCTTTAAAAGCAAGACGATAGGCTAAGTAATTTCCAATAACAGCTGGGCCTCCATGTTCATCTTAATAATTGAACATGTCAGTGAAACAGTGTGGCTCATTCGTGTGTTTTTAATAGTTTTGGCTAAACAGGCAGTACTTGTTAGTAGGATCAATTCATTAATGGTTTTGAAATTTAAGTTGAGGGAATATCGCAAGCATTAGCTTTAAACCTGTCTAATCATTATGCTTATTTCACAGTCTGACTTATTTTTAGCAATGTTGTAGCATTCCCAAATCTCAGCAATTACCTCTGTGAGTACAATATTATTATTACTGATAGGAGTGATGGCCGACAATATATAAAAGAAGGCCCAAGTTGCTATACACTGGAATTATCTTTGAAGCTGTTATAGGATGATTATGTATTTTAAAATTAAGAGAGTGATTCAGTCTGCTTTGGTGCTGGGTGTGTATGTGGTTATAGAAGGTAGGGGTTGGATCAGATGTTGATTTTCCTCTCCTTACTGTATATAAAGTCATTTGTCAAGCCTTAGATCTGTCTATATATTAACCACATCTGCACTCCAGACCTCCAAAATCTTCCAATAGGTTTGCTAAAGCACAAACAGATCCACTGTATTTAAATGTGCCCACTTTAACAGAAACACTGACTGCTGTTTCTTCAAGGCACATATGCTAATGTGTAAAAATACATATGCATCTCAGCCATGAAAAGGCCTTTTTATTCCAAAGGTTGTTATAAACATATTGTACAAGATATTTAGATACGCTGGTATAGTTCCATCAATGAAACAATGCTTTTAGGGTTTATCTCGGACTCCACGCCTGGTTAAGTTTGTCACAACTGAATAGGACCCATGGCATTTTCCCATTTGCCCAAACAGAGTGGCATTTTCCTTGTGAGGCAAGCTCAGGTACCCAGGAAATTATTAGAAGCCTGTTAATCTCTAGGCTGCAAAGAATACTGACACTTCCTGAAAGTCAAGGACAGAAATGTGTTGATTTCCATGAATGTTGAACGATTTTGAAGGATAGAACTTGCTGAGGGAATAAAATAGCTCTCAGCACTGTGTAACTTGAAAAGGCTCCCCTTTGCTCCGGTCTTTACAAACAATGTATACTTAAATATACATGTTTAAGCTTAAAAGGCCTTTAGCAATCCTGCTTAATTTAGGAGCTCAGTAATAGTGAATATTTTGTCTTTGACAGCTAGCATAATTGTGACAGAAAAGTTGCATCGGGCTTTAAAACACCCCTGTAATCAACATAAATAACCAGAATTGCCTAAATATTTTCCAGACCGGTCATAAATGATGCGCATAATGCAAACTGGTGTAGACATCTGCATCAGACGCAGCGTGGGCCTTAGTGAGATGATGCATCTCAGTCGCATTTCTCGGGAAAATTCCTAACATTTGGAAAAGAGGATTTGATATGTACATTGTATTATTTGGCCGATGCGCTTGCACTTCTGGGATTGTGTTTGAAATAATACAAATAAAAATAAAAAAGGTGAATCATTCAAACCTGAGAACAGACATTATTGTACAGTTTGAATGAAAACAAAATCAAGTAAATAAAGTTTATCCCTTTAAGGACTACTGGGCCTTGGCAAAAGAAACAGCTCATACTGTAAATGATTCTTAAAACTCTTCATTTTTAAGATACTTTTAAAGTTATTATGAAATTATTTTCCCATTCATCATATAAAGTTCATGCACCTATCAGATTTTTCAAACATAAAAAATCCTCCCTATACTTTTCCTTCTTCAGAAATTTTACAGAAAATGAAAGGATCATACTGATGTTATTACGTTTTTCGTAATTGTGATCTTCAGCTGTCCCCTCAGATTTACTCATGCTCACTGTTTCTGCTTGTCTCCGTGTTGATGCATTTATCAGGTTGGGTTTCCCTAATGGCTCCAAAGTGCATCCAAGCCTCAAGAGTTGTCGTTTTAAATCTGCATGCTTTTCCGTCACTTTAAACAGTTTTGCTGTCAGTGCTGCAAGGTTAGATCTGAGCAGGCATCATTAGCAGACCCAGGGTCAGCTGCTGCAGACGTGCATCACATACTATGCAGGACTTTGGAGCATAATCATGCATATCCTTTGATTTAAACTGCTTATAAATTTAGCAGGAGTCATCTAACTGCACGGTGGTAGCTGCAGGTTAAAGGTATAGTAAGCAATGTTAATCCAATACACTTTTTGCTAAATTTCCATTTACACATTGTGTGTGTGTGTGTGGGGGGGGGGGGGGGGGGGGGAGAAGCCGAAGAAGCCGGAGCTGGGAATGACGTCGTTGAATGGGTCCCATTTACAATTCGGATTTTTCATTGTGGGGTTAGCTCTAGCCACGTTAGCCATTGTTAGCAATACCAGTTAATAACAAAGCCTCACACTGTTTTTGTGCATACAAACAGCGTAACAACATGTCCACAGATAAAGGTTGGACAGGACTGTGTGTACAACTGATTTAGTGAGACATAAATAACACAGAAGTGCTAATAACTGTATAATACTACAGCTTTCGCAACTGATGCACGGTGCTGCTATGTTGGACTTGTTCAGGTTACTCAGTAGTTGGCCCATATTGTTTCCAAAAATATCTTGAGACATGGTTGTATCCAATAAAAGGTGGATGTGTGAAGCTACCTGGACATAAGGTACAGGTTCAGATTCAGGTACAAGGTCGCAACGCTACCTTAAAGGGGCACTTTACCAATTGTACACATGACGTTCAATTTACTCGCCATGAGGACATCAGCCGATACTCAGTTGTATAAAGTATGTGGCTTTGGAGGGAGCTTTTCAAAGTTTGTAAAAATACCTCAATATGGGCTCGAAAATTCAAATATTTAAACGAAAGGCTGCGTTACAAACTGGAGGTGTAGGGTTTGCAATATGCATTGGAGGCAATGAGGGTCCGATGAAAGATACCATATTGAGTTGCATCATGGGAATTGTAGGATCCAGAGTTTTGAGAGCTTGATCGTTACTGGGGCTAAAAGTCAGAATATCTGAGCCTCCGCTGCAATATTCAGGTTGTTTTTTTTATTTGTCTCGTCTTCAACTTCATAGAATACTAAATCGCTGACTGACCCTTTTGTTACATATCTTTAGCTGCATTGCATTCTGGTCTATTGAAGGGATAGTTCGTAATGTTTGAGGTGGGGTTGTATCAGGTTATGGACAGGGGAAGCAGCTTAACGTCTTTTAGCCACTCTTTATTTAGAATATTTTCACAGCTTTACCTTGCTGTCAGACAGCCCATTCTAACGGGGGAACTGAAGCCGTTGTATACATCTATGCTCTCTTTAAAAGGTCCCATGGCATGAAAATTTTACTTTATGAGTTTCTTTGACATTAATATGAGTTCCCCCAACCTGCCTATGGTCCCCGAGTGGCTAGAAATGGTGATAGGTGTAAACCGAGCCCTGGGTATCCTGCTCTGCCTTTGAGAAAATGAAAGCTCAGATGGGCCGATCTGGAATCTTGCTTGTTATGAGGTCATAACAAGTGAGGTTACCTCCCCTTTTCTCTGCTTTGCCCAAGGGGGCAAGCCTGCCTCCTCAGAGTGAAGCCTCCTATGGCGCCATTTTGATGCTAATAAACCATCACCCCCCGTTAGCATCCCATTGACTGCCATTCATTTTGGCGTCACTTTGACAGTCAATAACTTTACATCTGAAGCGTTTAAAGACTTTATTTGTCCGTTGTTTATTTCTAAAGAAACACGACAATGTATAAAAGGCTCCGTTACCTTGTACCTCACGTTATGGCTCCGTAGCAGACGTTTTTATAAAAATAGGCTAACGGTTGTGTCATAACCACGAGACTTACTGTCTCATAGTAGAGGAATTACCGTACAGTACAGGAGAAGCTCGCAGGCAGTTTGGACTTACATTAACTGTTTATTTGAATTACTAATGTTAACTATCATTTTAGTTATCAATAATTAGCCTGTGCCTATGTTATCTCCTTACATATACCTACGCTCTCCGTCTCTAATAGATTGGGAATGATTGAGATTTCTCTTGGCACAGCTACCAGAAGATTTACAACGTTCAGACACTTTGCTCACGTCACATCTACGTCATCAAGCTCAGTTTGAGGCTGCTCAGTAACGCTCAGCCATCACCGGGGAAGTGCTTCTAATAGACTTCACTGGTCTCCGTCCAGAGCAACGGCATATGTTGGTCCATTTCTATGTCAATGGCTTTGCCCGCCAAGAGAATTTGGCCAACCCATGAGAGAGAGACATCATGGCTTTGTGGCAGTTGGTCAAGACCACACCCCCACCCTCCACCTTGCCCCCTCTCTCCTCCTCAATAGCATTTAAAGCTACAGACACAGAAATGGCACGTCCTAATGAAAGCTCATCGTGGGACTGGCTCTAGTGGCTGGAATTCTGCACCAAGGCTGAATTTCAGGAAAGAGACTTCAGATACAGTATTAGGGGACCACTAAGGTCTAATATAAAAGAGACTTCAGATACAGTATTAGGGGTCCACTAAGGCCTAATATAAAAGAGACTTCAGATACAGTATTAGGGGTCCACTAAGGCCTAATATAAAAGAGACTTCAGATACAGTATTAGGGGACCACTAAGGTCTATATAAAAGAGACTTCAGATACAGTATTAGGGGACCACTAAGGTCTATATAAAAGAGACGTCAGATACAGTATTAGGGGACCACTAAGGTCTATATAAAAGAGACTTCAGATACAGTATTAGGGGACCACTAAGGCCTATATAAAAGAGACTTCAGATACAGTATTAGGGGACCACTAAGGTCTATATAAAAGAGACTTCAGATACAGTATTAGGGGACCACTAAGGTCTATATAAAAGAGACTTCAGATACAGTATTAGGGGACCACTAAGGCCTATATAAAAGAGACTTCAGATACAGTATTAGGGGACCACTAAGGTCTATATAAAAGAGACTTCAGATACAGTATTAGGGGACCACTAAGGTCTATATAAAAGAGACTTCAGATACAGTATTAAGGGACCACTAAGGTCTATATAAAAGAGACTTCAGATACAGTATTAGGGGACCACTGAGGCCTATATAAAAGAGACTTCAGATACAGTATTAGGGGACCACTAAGGTCTATATAAAAGCATCCAAAGAGCACCATGTCATGGGACCTTTAAAGCCACTAGACTCCTTTGACAAACAGTTCTTTTATCTCACAGAACACAGGAGTTGCTGGTCTACCACTGCCTCCATCGGTTAGTTTGTTTGTGTTATTGTTCAAATGCAATATAGGATACCTACTAAGTAGTACTTGGTGAAACTGTCACTGATCTAAATGAATGCGCAAAATTAAAGAGGGGAAGAAAATCTGGATATCTTATTTCCAACACTGTGTGTAGTCCTTCGGTCCCCCATCCTATTATGTTGATAAAGGGACAATGACATGGCTGACAGCTAGCTTGTCTTGTCGTTAAACATTCTGTCAAATTGGACATACTGTCAAACGGTTACATTGCATAAGAACCTTATGGGATGGAAATGATTGTTCCAGGTATTAGTCAAACCCTTGGGTGTAACCGGGGAAACGGAGATATTATTTGAAAAAAACGTTTAGGTTTTGAGTGCAAAACACATGAAATATATATATAAATTAATTTCCTTTGAAAAATTATTTGTCAATTGGCCATGGTATAAGTGAGTTAATTACCATAATCAGGTAATAAATGGTTGGTGTGTGGCCCATCGTCTACAGATAAGTACCTCATACAACCCCAACTCAAAACATCTGAACTATTCTTTAAGGGGATTACTGTAAATGAAGAAACTGTTTACTCTGCCTCTTTTACAATGGAGTTATCCTAAATAATTGCTGAATATTGGTGCAAAAGTATCAATGTACAGTGGAGTGCACCTATAGAACTGATATTCAATATGAATGTCAATAGGAGAAAATACATAACCAACCAATAATACAGACCCCATAATTGGCAAATCTGTTTAACAGTTTAGTGGGGGTTTTACATCTCCTTATGAAAAATGCCATAGGTTAAAATAAAGCTTTTATGGCCAGATCTGATTCTAGGTGAGGGTGAAATATTAATAACAGCAGCATGATCCTTTGAAACCAAGACAGACACCTTTATACGGCTGTGCTATAAACAGACTAAAGAATGTCACAAAACTATGGCACACTCATTGAATGACATCTAATGCACATGCTAATATCGGCAACAACATTTTGGCTTGATGTGTGGTGAAACTGTTGAAATATATGATTGCTTATAGAAAACAATACCTGATGCTTTAAGTCATTTCAAAATCTCTGTCTGCAATGAGGCAATGGAATAGTACATAGCGGTGAGAGTTTCTTCAAGTTAAGGTGAAACAAGCATACTCCCTTTTTGAAAAAATAGCATTTCCCCAAGTGTGCATCATTTGGTATGTAACCAAAGTTAATATATCAATTTTGTACCGTAAATCTGAAATAAGGAAGGTCTTGTCGTTTGTGTGAAGTGTTTGCAAATGGAGCAATCTCTTGAAAAAATAGACATCCATGCTTCATGCTTTGTATCCCGTTGTGTCCACGCTGTTCTGCACAGTGTTCTTCATCAGTTCCCAACAATACTTTTTTATATTACACACAACCAAAATGGGCAGGGTGGGGGGGAGTGCTGAAATAAGATTTGGTAAGGAGCAGCATTGGAAATGTTTGACTGTGTGTATAAAACATGGAAACTTGTGTTTCCTTGTCTGTGTGTGTGTGTTAGGGTTTAGATAGATTTCCTTCTCCTCATCAGCTGGTGATTGTCTGTGAAGCTGTGAAGGCCCGGGGACACCGAGCTGATGGGCGAAGGGAAGAAGCTGTTTTTCAAGGTGCTGGGCGAGATCTCCTCAATCCGGTAGGAAACCGAGTGAAAATACTGATTGGGATTCAGCTGCGAGCTGAATGAGTTCTGATGGGAGAAGGCACAGCCCAGGCCTCCCATCCCTCCCCCAGAGCTGCCGAAGTCATGCGAGTGGTAATGCATACAGGAGCAGACTGACTGCAAGTCAGTCACTTCTGGCCGATATGGCTCGCGCCGCCGCCGGCCCCGCTGCAGTGACTCGTCCTGGATGTGGATGATCATGCTGTTCCGGTTGTCAACTAGCGAGGCCCGTTCCTCGGCGTCCCGCCGTTCGTCCTCGCTGTTCATAGTCAGGAAGCGGAGCACCACCAGGTTGAGGAAGGCCCCGATGACCGTCAGGCCCACCAGGATGTACATGAAGCTAAAAGCCACGTACAGGGGCTTCTTTTGGAGGGCCCGGTTCTTTTGAAGGGCCACAAAGTCCCCAAAGCCTATAGTTGTTAATGTGATGAAGCAGTAATAATAGGACTGGAAGAAGCTCCAATCCTCGTAATGGGAGAAGGCGGCGGCCCCGATGCACAGCGTGCCAATGCAGGAGAAGAATCCCACGGTCACCATGTTCTCCATGGAGACGTCGGTGATGCTCATGCCGCAGCACTTCTTGATGCGCTTCAGAAGGTATTTGACAAAAGTGTTCATCCTCTCACCGAGACTTTGGAACATGACCAGAGTCAAAGGGATTCCTAGGACAGCATAAAACATGCAAAAGGCTTTCCCTGCGTCGGTGCCCGGCGCTGCATGCCCATAGCCTGAGAAGAGAGCAGACAGACAGCAGAAATTAGTGATGCGGAAAGATTTCACCAAATTGCGTGTGAAGCAGCAGTGGTGTCACATAGGCCTGTAACAATTTTTACATAATTTAATTTCATGAAGTAATCACCGTTTCTTTGTTCAACCGCAATTAATTGCTAACATTAGCTAAGGTGCTAAGTAATATGTTGTCAATTTTATGTTAATTTAAGAACAAAATACAATGTTTTATGATAATAAAGACGTGGTTTACTTCATCGGCTGTGTACTTGTGTTATTACATTATCTGGGTCACATGACGGAAGAGTAAAAATGCGGTCGATTCCGAGACGAGACCTTCAACAAGACTGATGTTGAGTACTACAACACTGGTAACTAGTGGCTTAATCATGATAACAGATACAAGCAATTCATAGAAATTGCCTCATCAGTGTTCCTACATAATTTATTCTAAATTCTTCAGGAGAAAGAAATATTTAGGGCGCTCCGCATACAGCTTGCAAAAAATGAATTTGGGTAAAAGCAAACATCATGTGCAAGATGCAGTAAAACATGCTTGTGGCATTCCAAAAGTGTTAGTCAATTCTAATTACATCTCAGGACAGATTTGTATTCTGAGCCCAGCCGTCTGTCTTCTTCCCTCCTTGCTCAAAATTTGCTAATTAATTGATATTTATTCTTATTGCGTAAATGTGTTCTCATGCAGCAATGAGGACATAATGAATTACATCGACAGCTGCAAAGAAATCACAACTTTGATTTGTGCTATGCCTCGACTGTGCAGACAGATTACCACAAATCTCTTCCATAGATAATCTTTCAACGTTACGTTTTACCCTCAAAGACATTACACTGACTAAAGTCTAGCTCTGTCTGGACGAGTTATTTTAAGGTTTGTGTGTGACTGTCACTCACAACAGCCTCACCCTGCTGCAGTCAGACTAGAGTGCATCAGGTTTCCATTCAACAGCCGCCAACTGCAGGGTCTTGTTTTCCTATTAGATAAAAAAAGCAATAAGGATAGTATATAATGTAGGTCATTGTGAGCACACTAGTGCGTTATTCTTTAAGTGCGCTTTCAAACCTATAGTTCGGTGCGATTCAGGGGTAAAGTTGCAACATTGTTGCATTTTTCATTTAGTTCGGTTTGCGTTCACACTGCACACTGTAAACACACGTCACGTGATTGAGACGGTTGCTTGTTTATTGGACAGAATATCTGAAACTCGCCAACACTTCCAGTCTCAGAAATAATGGAGCAACACCAAATTTAGAACGTCTTGGTTTATCTGGTTCTGCTTTAGTGTTTCTAATATATTAGGAGAAGGCAAACAATGAGAGCAGCTGACAGACAGCCAATGAAGGAGAGAGAGAGACGATGATGTCACACAGACAACTATGTATGGTCAGAACAGCTTATCGATGTCAAAGTTATCATCCCGTAAATCATATGTAAGTCCATAAATTGTGTGCAAAGTTGAAATTGCAGGCCAGTAAATGCTCTGTTTTTTTGGTTTGCTTCCTGTATTTGGGTCGGATCGTGTTCTCACCTGAAGTGAACCGAACTCTAGTTCACTTGGAAGAGAACTGAGACTATCAGCAGACCAAGCTCCATATGTTCAGATTGAAGATCAGTCTGGGGAGTCTGCTCTGTATTTTCTCTGCACAAGAGGCGGGACCAACGGGCATAGTTCAGATGACTCTGTACGCCATTGGATAGTCCTTCAACCAATCAGAGCAACAATCCGGGTGACGTAGCAGCGACAGCGGCATCAACGGGTTGCTGATCTTGGGTGGCCGCTATGTTGAATGTAAACAAGAAGCTGGCTGGTCTCTTCTCTCTGGTCATCGTGTTAAACCAGCCAATAGCGCGCCAGGTGGATAAGCCAGTTTGTGATTGGTTCCCGCAGATTTGTAACGGAAGCAGGAGAGATAAATGTACAGGTTTCCAGTCTGAGCTGCTGGGAGACATCACATCGCCGGCAGATTGGGCTGGTTTACCCAGACTAGGGGGCTATGATTTAAGATGGAAACATAATGTAAAACAACCGTATGCCCGCAATACTCTTAAAAGCATGTGGGTTTCTGTTCGTGGTTGACTCTCTGGAATAGTTTGGAGAACGAAATCATATTGAGTAAACATTTCACACTTTTCAAATAAGAACTATAAAAGAGTAATTCTGGAAAGGTACAGTAAAGAGGAGGGAGGTTGTAACTCATGAGTGGAAATGTTCAAATGATTGACTGGTAGTGTATTGTTTTGTATTAACTTGCTTAAGTTTTGTTGTGATCAATTTAGAACCTAATTGTGCTTGATAAATATGCTGGATGGACACTAGTTTAAGGATAGAAATAACTTCGGCAAAGGTTCTTGTATGTCGACGATGTTTTCTGTTATATGGTTGTATGGTTGCATATTGAGAAATGATAGATTGAAAGCACTTTGATAAGGGTTATTTTCAGAATGCGATTTGTGAAGAAAGAAGAAAGTTTTTTGATCATGCACAACAAAACGAAACTTGCAAGAATTAAATCCCCCTTTACCATACTATGGATATAGAGCCACCCGGCTGGCCATGTCAAAACATGTATTTATGAACTTCAACATCCAATAAAAAATAATCTCAAAATGAAATAGCACAACGTGGTGTCAACATAAAACACAGCGCTTCAAGCCAGAGAGAGGAGTTCACTTCTCGGCGGAAAACAAAATACTTTCACCAAGGAAACTCTCGTTCTTTCCTCGGGAATGTTTTAATCTAAACCACAATCTTTTTCCTAAAGGTAACGAGTCGTTTTGGTGTCTAAACTTAACTGTGATCGCCGCATGACACTCACTTTTTCTGGCTAAACTCCACTACATGGCCCCTGAAAGGACCGTCATCTGGCGCTGCCTGTAGCCGGCTCACAGTCACCTATTGGTGGCTAAATACAACCAGCAACTGCCTCTCGAATGTTATCCTTCTATGGCACTATAGACTGTTCACATTACAGTGCTGTAAAATACTTTTATTTTAGGTATACTGCATTATTAAGATATGTTCTAGGCTATTGGTGAAGTAGATGATCACCTTGAGTGGGGGGGATACATTTTGTCCCCTCCCCCCAGGGTTAAAAATAATGCAGCAGAGGCAGGAATATGTGGACCAGAAAGGGGGAAATCCCCCTGGCAAATCGCACCCTGGATATTTTTGTAATTAAACATGTAAAGTTATGGACATTTCAAAAAGGGTAGAACCCAAAAATTCATGTTTGCTTCCCCATCCTCCCTTTCAGACACAAGTAGCCTGTTTATTTAAGAGTATTTATTTATTTGCTTATTCTTGCTTTTCCCGTTTTTCATAGTGAAATACTTTTGTGTCTTTTATTTTATGTTTTTTTGGTTTATTCTTTTGTATGTTGTTTGAAATAAACTACTCATAGTCATTATCATAGATTTGCCTTTTCTTTTAAAGTTTAAAACCGGACAGATGAGCGCCTGAGTGTCCATGTGGTGATGGTTGATAGCAGGGCTGTAGTCAAGTCTACCTTTGTTGAGTCTAAGACAAGTCCAAAACTAGGACTAGTCAAGACTGAGTCAAGACCGAGTCCAAAGAGGTTCGAGTCCAAGTCAAGTCTGAGTCAAGATGAGAGACAGTCAAGAGAAGAATCCATAGTACAAAGTGCTCGCTGACATTGTGTGGCCAAAACGAAAAGGAATGATACCTGATGGTTGAGTCATGTCACGCAGCCAGGCATATACCAGGCGACCAATGTCAATGCCCGTTCTAGATGGATTTTAAATTAAACTGATAACTTTCTGAAGAAGCACACTTCATCAATGGTTTTGTTTTGAAAGAGGAAGATACTTTAGAAAAAAAACATAGTGCTGGACTCGGTCGGGACTAAACGAGTATATTTGATGAGCCCAATGACCGAGTCTGAGACGAAGTCCGAGTGCAAATACCAACGTGTCCAAGACAAGTCTGAGACAGTAGAAAAACAAGTACTACAGCCCTGGTTAATAGCATTGTGATGCCCAAAGTCTGGATCTGTAAGTGAAAACAAGTCATAAAAGCAATACATTAAAAGGATAAAAAGTGAAGTCACACCTACAGTGATGTCTTCATCAGTTCCAGCTGTCATGTTTCAGCTTTAGCTCCAACTTTTATTAGTGTCCTTACATTTCCAAGGCAATATATACGGGATGATTAACAGGGATTTTCAGGGGCTCAGTGAGTTGATCGGCAGACCTACAGAGCGGATATTTACATTTTCATATAAAACAATGTCGACTTGGTTACTGTCTATCATGGATTGATAAAAGACGATAAGTTCATGAAGTTTTCAGTTTGCTTTTCTGTCTGGGAACTCTGATAAAACACTCTGTGGCTTTTCTTATAGAATGTAAAGCACACGAAAAACTTAACTAAAAACTAACTAACTAACTAAAACTAAAATATGTCTTGGATTATTATTTTATTTTTTCCCGAGCCAGTCTCTTTAAGTATTTCTTTGATACCGTTGATGGGATGTCTGTGTTTTTTTCTGCAGCAGTGCAGCGCTGTGTAATCTGTTTGTCCTGTTATAATGACTTTATTATCTGCTGTTGTCTTGGGAACAGACATATTTGCTTTGCCACACAGAGCCTTGCCATGCACAGGTGCTTTTGTGCTCATGTGTGCACAGGTCAATGCGCATGTTCAGCACAGTGTGTAGTGCTGGGGAAAGAGAATCCCACTCTGATGAATGATAAAGGCACAAGAAAAGGCCCAGTCACTCAAATGTTACATAATGTCAAGTTGTGTGTGTTTTTGACCAACCACAGCTCTGCCCAAACTTGAAAAACTGCTTTATCCTTGATGAACGCAAAGGACAACTCAAAACTGTTCACTTTTTCAAAATAAGCATAAATAAATGTTACTAAATCCTCAAACCCAACATTCATTTAGTCATTTAGATCAACCTGGGATCTTTACAAGTTAATAATTAACATATCAATATCATAATTAAACTTATTTAATGATTCAACAATACACATGTTTAGAGTAACGTTACTGTCAAGTTCTATGTTCACATAATAAAGTATTCACTATTTAATTGAAATTGTATGTTACAAACAAACAAAAAGTCATATAGAAGAATGAATTCAACACATTTCAACACATTCAATCACATTCTGTCCTACCAGTTGCGTCTTTGGATGATCAGGAGCTGTGGTCATCAGCATCTCTTTTCAGGAATGAGTGAGAGCCAAGTAAGCTCTTACCAAACATTTCAATGCCATGCACATGCACTGCTTGTGGGTGCACAGGTTAATATGGTCCCCAGAGCACTTCCTGGAAGTTGGTTTAAACAGCTCGGGTTGCATTGTTGCCCCCTGCAGTTTGGGAGTGCCCTGTGTGAATTTAGGCTTGAGTGCTCAGTATAGCTTGTAATCATGAATTGACACAACACCTCCCACTTGACCTCCTGGTTCTTCAACCCAAGGAGGTCACACAGTACTGTGATGTGTTGGATTTAGTTACTCTATTCTTGATCCTGTTGCTGCTGCTCTTCAACTGGAAGCAAGACAACTATCCGTCTGACATCCCTGTGAAGAACTGTTGCAGGTATCTTGATTGAATGTTTTTTCATCTTTTTAGTGGACTTCACAGTTGCGACTGGGTAGCTGGGGAAGGATCGGAGATATACATCCCTCACAATTCCCTTCTTGTCAGTGTTAACGTCAATAACTCTGGCAAGCCTGAACTGACCTCTCAAGGCGTTCTGGTCAGCCATCCAGACGACATCTCCAATTGCCACATTCCTGTGAGCGGTGTGCCACTTGGTCCGGACAAACAGGTTTGGTCCGGCTAACTGACTCCATTTCCTCCAGAATCGGTCAACTTCTGTTTGGATGGTTCTTAATCTCTTGTAGGAGTAGCCTTCAAAGTCAAAGGTCCCTGGATCTCCTCTGGGTCCGGTTCTTCCGAGTAGAAGTGAATTTGGGCTAATGTATTCTACACAGTCCTCTCTGCTCTGAGTCCTGGCATCAATAGGCCGTTCATTGGCGAGGTTGGAAGCCATATAAAGGAAAGTTTGAAATTCACCCCATGTGAAGGCTCCATTTCCTCCCAGATTGTGTAAAGCCCGCTTCACAGTCCGGACAGCAGCTTCAGCAGCTCCGTTTCTGTGAGGTGAGTCTGCTGGATGGATCCTCCAGCTCCATTCTGTGCCATGCTTGGAAACTTCGTTTTCAAGCTTTGATTTCTCCAGTCGGTCCAGAAACATGTAGAGCTCTTTGAGGGCAGGTCTGGCTCCGACAAAGTTTTTCCCAGGATCCGACCACAATTTCCTTGGATGCCCTCTAAGTGCCGTAAATCTTTGGTAGGCTAACAGGAAGCCTTCAGCTGACTGGTCGCTGACAAGGTCTGTGTGCATAGCTCTTGACACCATGCAGCAAAAGACAATTCCCCACACTTTAAGTTTCACCTTCTTTCTCACCTCATCCTGCACTTCATAAGGTCCAAATAAGTCCACTGTTGTGTACTCAAATGGATTGGCTGGTGTTATCCTCTCCGATGGAAGGTCACTCATGATCTGTTGGCATCTTCGGGCCTTACGTTTCCTGCATGTCACACAGTTATCAACGATCTTCTGAGCTAGTTTCCGGCCTCTTACCACCCATGCTTTCCTTCTCATCCGGAGGAGTGTGCCTGCGATATCTTCATGATTTGTCTTGTGGGCTTCTTGAGCTAGAAGAGTGGATACCCATGATGTGCAGGGCAATATTGGTACTGCAGTTTTTTCTTCATTAAAGATTTGGAATCTTCCTCCACAGAGCAAAAGTCCAGTGTTTTCCTCTTTGACCACAGCGAGCCTGCTGAGTGTGGTGTCTGGCAAGGTTACATCCTTTTGAGCCGCAAGGAAGAGATCTCTGAGTGCATCTTCACACTCCATGATGGTAAGTGTAGCTTCCTTGACTCTGGACTTGATCTCAAGAGCTGAAGGAATTTCCTTCTTCTTTGGCTTGCTTGTGGTGGTGGTCTTGACCAGCATTTCTTTCCACTTTGTGGCAGCTCTCCACACCCAGGCAATGACTCTTGTCAACCTGGTTAAACTGCTGAACTTACTGATGTTAAGGATCTTCCCCACTGAAGAACCAGAAGGTGGTCTCCGGACTTGGATTTGGTGCCCTCTTCCGCTAGGGCTGCCTTGCAGGTCTTTATTTTTGTCAGAGGTTGGAGATGTTGGTATTGTAGTGGCATGTGGAGCATGTTGGGTTTTTTTTTCCCACCTGCGCTCGGGTCAGTGCTGCTGTAAAACTTTTCCTTTGGAGCTTGTTTATACCTTCTTTGGCATCTGCAGCGACTTCTTTGGCTGACTTTGTCGGCCAATCCTCTACAGGTCGTTTCAGAAACTCCGGGCCATTTTGCCACACAGAGTTCTCTTTGAGGTCCTCTGGGGTTGCTCCTCTTGTCGTGAGGTCAGCAATGTTTTGCTCACCTGGAATCCATCTCCAGTCCTCAACTGATGTGGATTTCTGGATCTCTCCCACTCTGTTTGCAAAAAAGGTCTGGTACCCATAACTGTCCCTTTGGATTGCACCCAGCACAGTTTGACTATCTAGCAGATGTAGCCAACGTTCTACTTGCATCCGACTGTGCTTTTCAATGTATTTCCTGAGTCTTGCAGCGAACACAGCACCACAGACCTCAGCCTTCACTGGTTCTCCCTTTTGGTCAAGTGGTGTAAGCTTGGCTTTGGACTCAACAAGTCGGACCAGGATGCCTTGCTCGGTCTCCCACCTGAAGTATGCCACAGCTCCATAACTCTGGTCGCTCCCATCTGAGAATGTTATTCCCCAGGGTTCTCCAATCCTTTTGACTGGTGTTAGGCTCCTATGGAAGGTAATTTGGTTGAGGCGTGTATATTCCTCAAACAGGTGGATTGCTTCTTCTCTCAGTTTCTCAGACAGAGGTGTGTCCCATGTGTCTCTTGTTAGAGTTTTGCCTCCAGTTTCTTGAAATGCTTTTCTGACTAAAATGGCTCCTTTCTGTTTGGTAGGTGTTGCAAGGCCTATTGGGTCATACAAACTAGCTACTTGGCTAAGCAGTTGTCTTCTAGTCAGTGGATTTGGAGTTTTCCTTCTCACTTCCTCTCCAACGAGATTTTGACTGATCCTCATCTTCTTTTTTCTCTTTGAGAAGTTTATCGAGGTCATGAGGTACAGTTTGTCTGATTCAACTAAATAACCAACTCCAAGGGCTTTGTTGTCTCCTTCTCTCAGTTGGTTGGGGAGGATGAAGACTTCATCTGACGATGCTGGATGTTCTGATGTAGATGTTTGCCTCCCACTTTGGCCTGATCGGACCCACGGCTTGAGGAAGAATCCACCTGCCTTCAGAATTTCTTCGACTTTTTTGGTGGTTCCGTCTAGCTTTTCCAGGTCATTATGGGATGTCAGGATGTCATCTACATAGGAATCCTCTTCAAGGACTCTCCGTTCCTCTTTCAGATGAGTGAACATGGGCAACTTCGCTGTCTCTCTCATGGCTAGTTGTGCGATGCACCCTGCTGGTCTATCGCCAATGTTGACCCTGGTGATGGCATATTCCTCAATTTCTCCATCTTCACTGTCTCTCCAGAGAAATCTATGGAGGTGCATCTCCAGGTCTTCAAGCCACACAGAATTGTACATCTTTTTTATGTCGCCGAGAGCAGCATGGATTCCTCTCCTGAACCTTAGCAGTACTGCTCGAATGGGATTTAGTACATCGGGCCCTTTCAGGAGAAGGTCATTCATGCTGCTTCCTCTAAACCTCTGGCTGCTGTTCCATACCAGTCGGACAGGTGTTGTTACAGAGTGTGGGTTTGGTGCTATCAAGTGACTGACATACCAAACTGGACCTTTCCAGTCGGTAATGGTCTTTCTAGTGAGTTTCTTTGCTGCCTTCCTTTCCACCATCTCATGGACTTGAGTTGTGTATGCTGCACGCCAATCTGGTTCTCTCTTGAGTTGTTTCTCCGTCCTCAGAAATGTGGCTTCCACTGCGCTTCTGTTGTTGGGCAGGGAACTTGGATCTTCAATCCAAGGGTATTTTGTGTCCCAGTGAGGCTCCTGACTATGCGCATCTGACTCCACATAACTGAGACCTTGCCTGATTATCTCAAGCTCTCTTTCTTCACTAAGAGTCATGTCTTTGCCTCCTGGTTGACAGTTACCACAACGACATCCTCCACACATGGGTTCGCAGGCCGCACCAATGCTGTCCCACTTCCACCAGTCCAAGAACTCTCTGCCAATAACAGTGGTTTTGGTTTCAGCTCTAGATTCTTGCATCTCAGCAATTTCTTGATACTTTACTGCTGTGATTCTCATTGATCGTGCAAAATGAGTTTCAGAATTGTGCAGGGCCATGTCCACTACTTCACAGAGGTCTGGATGTGCTCCACCAACGGTCTTTCCTAAAGGGCTTTCCCACAGGACAAGATCTCCTACTACCTTTACTCTCTGCGGAGCAAGTCTTCCTTCACGGTGGCTTATGAGAAGCTCAACATGTTCTGGTCTGTGAAGATCTTCCAGGTTGGTATCGGGGAAGAACTTCTTGAGTTGGTGTGCTTTGATTACTCTGTGAACTTTTGCAATTTCATCCAACCCGTAACAGATCAGCTCATGAGCTCTCTCCGTGCCTCTTGGTGTCTTGACTCTTACCTTGAGTAAGTATCTTTTGGTCTTTACCTTCATGGCCATGCCTCCAACTCCATGGACGACGAGCGTGATCCTTTCACTTCGAAGCTTCAGTCTCCTGGCAGCTATGTGAGTGATGTAGTTGGTGTCTGATGCTAAGTCAATGAGAGTTCCAATTTTCTGCCCTGCGTTAGTGGTTACTTCGAGAAGCATAAGAATAACTGGTAATTCACGTGTGCTTGAGTCCATCATTCCAGGAAGGCTTCTTCCAGTGCAGTGTGATTTTGCAGCCATGTTGGTGAAAGCTTTCCTGAATTTTTCTGCCATGTCCGGGGTAAGATCACATATTAATCTCTCTTGCTCCTCTGTGAATGTTTGCCTCCTGGTGCTGGGTTTTTCCACTTTCACATATTCTTTCCCCTTGACCCCTCCTTTAAGGCAGAGGAAGAAATGGTGATTCGAGGAGCTTCCTCTTCTGCAGTCTCTGTTTCTGCACAGGTAAGTGTCCGTACATTCATCATCCTCTCCATGACATCTGAGGCATCTTCTGCATGCTCCCAGTCTTTCGACAGCATTCAGCTTCTCACCAGGCTTTAGTTCTTTGAACTGCTTACAAAAGAAGATCTTCTCACGGTGCTTTTCATCTCCACACACAACACATCCTCTTTTTCTCGTGGACCTTGTGGAGGCATACCGCTTCTCCGGGTACGTAGCTTTCTTTTCAGGTTTGTCACTTACACCCAACTGGTCTAGTTTCTCTAGAATGTCCTCTTGTGTCTTTAAGAATGTTAGAAGGCTGTCGAAGTGATTGTCAGGTGTGACTCCATTTCTGGGATTGACCATGAATGTCAGCCAGTCCCTCTTCATGTTATCCGGCAGCTTGCTCTCTATGGATCTGATGACAAGGGGATTTTTTATGGCTCCGCTGCTTTCGAGCTCCGTGAGGTCATTCAGGGCCTTTTCCACAGCTTGAATTAGGTCAATTACCTTCCTTGGTTGGTGTGACTTTAAAGGAGGGATCCTCTCCAGGTCCTCAATTATCTCCAAGGCAATTGTTGACTTGTTTCCATACCTGTTTTGGAGTACTCTAAACATGTCTTCAGCATTGTTATATGTTGACAGGCGCAGGTCTCTACATATTCTCTCGTCCACACTGTCAAGGAGTTGAAACTTCTTCACTTCCACCGAACCAGTCGGCTCTCCCTGCTTTTGCAGACTCTCCCAGTCTTTCCTCCATCTGTGGAAATTCCTCCTAAACCCAGTGAATTTAGGTAGACTGGTTGGCTTTATTCTCACCACTGGTTGTGGAACTGCTATTTGTTGAGGTTCTGTAAGTCTTCTTTCCTCTTCTGCAATTTTCTGTGCGGTGAGGAATCCTGCTCTTTTGGCCTCGAGGTTACTGCCGAATATTTTCAGATCTTTTACTCTGCCTTTCAGGTCTGCGGTCTCATCGTGTGGGATCCATTTTTCCCAGTCTTTCAGGCTTTCACTTACATCATGGATTAGCTTCCTCGCTCTTTCCAGCTGTAGTTCATAGCCGTCTCTGTTGATAGCAGTGACAGGGATTTCCTTGGCTCTGTCACAGGCTTTCTCCGCTTCTTGAATTGCAAAGTCTACCTCCTCTTTACCATATCTTGGCCAGAGGTTGAATTGGACTGCCTCACGGATGTCCTCCAGTTTCATGTCGCACTCTTCAATTGTCCTTTCAAGATCAGCCTGCTGGTGCTTGTCGAGCTTGACCTCTTCATCTTCCTTAGTTCCCGCTTCAGCTAGTAGGCCAGCCGCGTAGTCATCATTTGCATCACTGACATTCCTCGCCAGGGAACTGAGCTTGCTGAACTCCTCTTGTAGTTCATGCTTAATCATACCAGCTGCAGCTTTGCTCAGGTAGTTTGCTTGCTTGGTGAAAGCAGATTTAGCTAAGGTCCGCTCTTGCTTCAGTTGCTTGACTGTTTTCCCAAGAGTTTCCTTTGCCATGGTGAAGAGTTTACAGTCAATTCTTCCTTTGCGTCGACAGCTTGACTTCAGGCCTTTGATCCTTGTTCTCACTGCCGCGCTGGTTATCAACTGTCAAGTTGTGTGTGTTTTTGACCAACCACAGCTCTGCCCAAACTTGAAAAACTGCTTTATCCTTGATGAACGCAAAGGACAACTCAAAACTGTTCACTTTTTCAAAATAAGCATAAATAAATGTTACTAAATCCTCAAACCCAACATTCATTTAGTCATTTAGATCAACCTGGGATCTTTACAAGTTAATAATTAACATATCAATATCATAATTAAACTTATTTAATGATTCAACAATACACATGTTTAGAGTAACGTTACTGTCAAGTTCTATGTTCACATAATAAAGTATTCACTATTTAATTGAAATTGTATGTTACAAACAAACAAAAAGTCATATAGAAGAATGAATTCAACACATTTCAACACATTCAATCACATTCTGTCCTACCAGTTGCGTCTTTGGATGATCAGGAGCTGTGGTCATCAGCATCTCTTTTCAGGAATGAGTGAGAGCCAAGTAAGCTCTTACCAAACATTTCAATGCCATGCACATGCACTGCTTGTGGGTGCACAGGTTAATATGGTCCCCAGAGCACTTCCTGGAAGTTGGTTTAAACAGCTCGGGTTGCATTGTTGCCCCCTGCAGTTTGGGAGTGCCCTGTGTGAATTTAGGCTTGAGTGCTCAGTATAGCTTGTAATCATGAATTGACACAACACATAATAAGACACATTCGGATAATGGAGGGTTGTGTTCTAGACATCCATGCAGGAGAAGACGTGTGACATTTTTTTTCAATCTATATTCTCCTGCCAGCTGCAGCAGATGAGCTTTGTTTGCAAAAACCCACCAGTCTTATCAGCCACAAGCAAAAAGTGTGTCTGCAACAGAGAAGCATTTCACAATGCACTAACTGAGATGCTGTAAATTTGCCCAAACGTAAATCTGATGTGGGACAGCTCACAATCTTTAAGAAATGTCCTCCTAAACAGATTTTTAGTTAAACAAAAATCCTTCTGGGCCTCCTTTAGTATTTAAGAGGTTGGATTATAATAAACAATGCAACAATTGATTGCTTTAATGAAAAACAAACACATTCTGCAAGAACAACTGCAGTTCAAAAGCATTTATAGCATTGCTCCATAAGCCTGGCATTCAAAAAGGGAATAATACTAAATCTGCTGGCCATCTGCTAAAAAGTAAACAGCAAAAAATAATAAACAGTGAACGTCTAATTTTTCATGTCCCTTAGTGTGCGTTTAAAAGAACAGCATTTAAGGTCTGCTTAGTACAGCCGATTCTCTCCCAGCACATTTCAGTGTAAGCATTTTCTGTTTCACTGCACATCTGTTGAGTCACCCTTTAAATGTTTAAACAAACAAGGGTGGGAAGTGTGATAACACATCTACACAAAGGTGCCTCATAAAAATTGTGTCACTGGGAGTAGGAAGAGGTGAAATCTGTAGCTCAACACATTTTGTGAATTGTTGGGTCTTTGTAAATTATAGTGTGGTCTAGACCTACTCTGTAAAGTGACCTGAGATAACTTCTGTTATGACATGACACTATAAATGAAATGGAATTGAATTGAACTTCCATGTCCATATCCCACTCCATGTGTACTTGTCTTGATATTATGTCTTATTTGTATTTTTGTATATTATGTTGATATGTGCCTATATGTATATTGTTGTCTCTATTGTACAGTATGTGTCTATATTACTTTTTGTCTACTGTATTTTTCTACAACCACAGCCACGATAAAACAAGTCTGAAAGTCTATTTTCATGCTACCAGCTCTGTAAAGCTGAACTGAGATGTCAGCATGCTAATATGCTCACACTGACAGTGCTAACAGTTCTTCTCTTCTTAATGTTAGTTTAGTGCATTACCATGCTAACATTTGCTGCTCTAAACGAGAAGAAAGCTGAGGCTGATGGCGATGTCATCAGTTTTGCAGATCGTAAACCAAAGTATTGCACAAACTGAATATGGTGCCCCTGGATGAAAAGTCAGAGATCACCAATGGCAACAAGATTGTGTGCACCAAATGGCAGGGCAATCAATCCAATAGTTATCAAGATATGTCATTCAAAACCACAAATGTCAACCTCATGGTAGTTCAAGTTGTTTGGGAAGCGTAAATGTCTGTGCAAAATGATATGCCAGTCCATCCAAGCGGTGTTGAGGTATTTCACTGGATGAGTGAACTCTTTGACTTGCTGGTGGCATTAGCTAAAAAGTCAGGGAATCACCTAAGTCATTAGGATTGTTCATCTCTGGCATTCACTGCTGTAAACGCAGGGCTGCGAGCACAAATACGTTTCTAACAAGAGTCCACGTAGGGAGGAAGTCGGTGTGGATGGATGGCTCAAACAAACACGGGACTAACCCAGGAGACCGCTGTTGTAGGGATGCACCAACTGCAAATGTCTCAGCCGATACTGATACCGATGTGTAGACTCTTCATTTGGCCGATGTTTGTTTTCTTTTGCACCAGGTAAACCAATAAATCTCATTATAAGAAGAATATTGAATCTTCATCACACTAACTGTGAATGAGCAGAAATTCTCCACCATTAGCGAGTGTACCTGAAGGCACCCACATGCTCATTGTTTCTTTCCATAACTCATTCACGGGGAAGGCAACATGTTGCTACACCGGTGGTCTATATCCACAACGTTCCACTTCCAGGATTACTCTCATTCTGCCGTAAATTCCGCTGGATGTCGGTTTTCGGATGTCTGCTACCTTCCACTTTCCTTGTGTTGAAATTTTAAACTCCAGTGGATTAATGAAGACTCTGGTTAACTGCTCCTCAGATCTCTGCAGGGTAAATCCAGACAGACTATCTGGCCAATCAGAGTTTTCTGTTGCGAGACTAAAACAACCTTTGAATGTATACATATATGTACAAGTTCCTTCCAGAGGCTATTTTGCAGAGGCACCTTGGCTCAGCTCGGTGCTTAGCACCGCCCAAGACGATTGTGATTGGTTTAAAGAAATGCAGGTCTTTCTCCCATCCCAGAAGGCTGTGTGGACTAGCCAGACCCTCCTTCACAGCGCTGTGGAGGAAGGTCTGGCAAAATATTTAAGTATAATCTGGACCGGTAAGAATTTTTTTAAATTTTTGTCATTTCTTAATTTCCACTGTCTTAAGTTGAATGATGTGTGATATGTGCCTCTTTGTTTTTCCCCATATGTGTGTATGAGGAATCTACTGCAAACAAAATCTACCTCTGGGTACAAATAAAGTAACTTGAACTTGATAACCGGCGACTACTCCTACTGTCACTGCGAGGCAGGAAATCTCAACCCGAGTCTTCTCCCTCGGAGTTACTAAACTTGCTTAAGTCAGCAGAGTCCCTTTCTGTCTTTGAAAATTGCTCAAAGACCTATCTCTTCTGAGAGTACTTACGCATCTAATGCGCACTCTCTCTCTCTCTCTCTCTCTCTCTCTCTCGATCTTTATCTAGCACTTACATGTTGCTTCAGTACCTGCAAGCCTTGTGGCACTTGTGTCAGGTTGAGTGTTGAAGCACTTGTATGTACCTCATTTGTATATTGCTTTGGACAAAAGCTTCTGCCAAATGAATACACACACGTACATGTAAATGATTCATCCTTTGAGAACCATAAATATCTGTACCACGTAATGACAATCCATCTAGTTGTCAAGGCATGTGAATGTCTGTAGGATGGCTAAAAAAAAACATCTTAAAGGAACTATGATTATGACCAAGATAATTGGTGTTGAAAACCAAAGAGCCAAACATTAGACGGATCCAACTGTACATCAAGATGTATATATATATACTACACCAGACCTACAAACAGATGTAACCCTTTTTCAATAAAATGCAGCAGTAATTTTTTTTGAGCTATCACAAAATTCAATCTATAATTGAATCAATGTATCTCAACCCCTGTGGCTCTCCACAGTCATCTCCGAAGTGCCTCTAATGTTTGACACATTTATGGATATACCAAGGCAGCTCTCATCATAAACTGCATGACTCAACCTTTGTTTGGCTCCAATCCACTTTACTATGACTTATTTTGAATGTCTGCCCACACCCACAATGTGAGCTACATAGGTCTGTGTGAGTGAGTGTGAGTCACTGTTGCTTAAACTCTAAATTAACACAGCTGGCAGCCTATCCAATTATTATATCATTCTATTATTATATCAGAAATATTTTATTTTTTTCCTGTACTAGAAAAAGGAACATCTCACACGGTCATGCAATAGCTTAATGAATTAACCAACAGCCTACACCTCGGGTTCGGACGCTGAGATCCAGCAGCCTCTCATCTGCTACCTAGTGATTAAACATTAATCAATTTTCTCAATTTTTCTCTGCAACATTAAATTTTCATGATTAAGTAAGAGTAAATCAAAGTTAAAACATCCTTGGTTGCATGGGCGTAATTTGTAACAACCCCCAATAATCAAAACTTGCCAGTGCAACCCACGCCAAAAACATATTATAATTTCCTTTACATAAATAAAGACATTTGCACTATATATTGAAGCAGAAAGGCACAAATTGCCCCTTTAAATGTTGCTTAATACTGATTGGTGAAGAAAAAGACATTGCATTTTTCCAACAAGCACAGACAAAAACTCAAATACAGAAGTCTCTAATGTAAAATAACCCAAATTGTTCTAATTTTGTCAGACAATAATGTGTTAACCTTTGTGTTTGTCTTCCCGTGGATCCTTCTGGTCAAAATAGAAAAATGTCCAACGTGTTTGTCACTTTTTTCAGCGTTTTTTTAATGCATGGTCAATAAACGTAATTTAAATGACATTATACCTCATTTGTGAGTTTAAAGTAGCAGAAATTATGAATTATTTTGACTAATAGTTAAGTCAGGATACTGTTTTAAAAAACATTTATTTTTTGAAATGCTATAACATTGAATAAAACACCCAAAACTCTATGAAAGTAATCATTAATTTTACCTGCAAAGAATGTTGTCTGGGTTCCATACAACGTGCATTCATACATCCAAGTTATTTTTGGACAATTTGGTTGAAAGAAACCCATATTCCTGATATAAAAAAAACTTTGAAAATGGGTCAAATTTGACCCGAAGACAACACAAAGGTTAATGTAGGAGCCCAATACTACTAATAAAAAAGCAGATTGAGAAAATATATTTGCATGCCTTTAAAAGTCACTTGTGAACCCGTTTTTGTAAAGTTGCACTCATATTTTTCTTTTGTCCAATGGGATTTCTTTCACTGCGGGGCATCGGAAAAGCTATGAGTGACATATCTTTAGCTTATAAAATGGCATTTTGAGTTGTGTTTTTGTCCACCTGATTAATGTAGGGTCAATATTCTCACACCTTTGAGCTCTGTTTTTGTCTCCCTCGACCCCTGAGCTCCACAGCAGCTAAATGCTATCAGCTAGTTGCTAACTTTGCCTGTCAGTATTTGGCAGGTACCGTAGCCTACAGTGCATTTGTCAGAGCTTTTTCAGTGAGAACAGCTGCCTGCTGTGGCTGGAAACCATGGCTGATGAACCAAAACATAAAACCAACAATGAGAGGAACTGCCCAGTAAGTGAGTGAGCACTTTCAAGTTACACATTTGATCCATTGTTAATTTAAAAAAAAAAAAAAGAAAGAAATTTGATTAGTGCAGCTTTAATGCTTTGGTCTTCTTTTATTTTCTTATTACCAAAGGCAGGCATGAAGGTAGGACATGAGTTTAAATTGTATGTTATTTGTATTCTTCAGAAAACTGCAAATGTCACTTTCATTTAATGTACCACAACTACACTTACATTTTAAAGGAACACGCCGACTTATTGGGACATTAGCTTATTCACCGTAACCCCGAGAGTTAGACAAGTCGATACATACCCTTCTCATCTCCGTGTGTGTCATAACTCTGTCTGACGGCTCCACCATTAGGAACATGTTGGCGTTATTTTGTCACTTATTCAGAGCAGTAGACTAGTTGGAGCCGGTTACGTCCAGGATCTGTGCTAGGCTAAGCTAACGGTGGAGCCGTCAGACAGTTATGGCACGCACGGAGATGAGAAGGGTGTGTATGGACTTGTCTAACTGTCGGGGTTATGGTGAATAAGCTAATGTCCCAATAAGTCGGCGTGTTCCTTGAATGAAAGAGTGCTGAGAAATGAAAAGCATCAATCATGCATTGTAGATGAATGAGATGAGAGTATATCCAGTTCTTCCTTGTCCACATTTTAAATAAAAATTGCTGCATTTTGCCCTGAAATCATCATCAAAAAAGTGTTTTTTCATTATTATTATTGGAATAAGGGCATAAACTATTCATGTGGAATATAATATGCACACTCAATCAAAGTAGAAACATAGTTGCTTAATGTTTGATCCTCTGAACATATAATTTTGTCAAAGAATAAAGTAGAGGATACCTCCCTGTGGTTTTCATTTAGTTTTACACATTGCTGGTTATATAATCTATATCATCCATTATTCATAACAGTATCAAGGTAGTCCCTCATTAGTACCCACACACAGCCTGGCTAGTTACTTTACAAGTGTCGGGCAGTTGCTTAAACTAATGCCTTTTGCTTGTTTGATCCGTGGGTTAATCTGCCTCGTATTACTTCAGGTGGCATTATTTGCTCATAAGCCATGGCATTTTAATGAAGGTCAAGAAGTGCAGGGAGCACAGAGGTGAGAACACCTTGTTCAGCTTTCTGCCTGATTCTTCACTACGTCACCAACAAGAGCTTAATGCGTCTGGGAAGTGGGAACACCATGGTTACCTACTACAGGCAGGGAACCTTTCGCTATCAGTGTTCTTTGAAACACTAAGTCTGCCTACAATTCCACTCTGTTATGGCACCATAATGGTTATGCTCTTTCCGTTGCTAGTTGTCTTAACTCTATTGTTAAGGAAAAAATGTCAAACATAAAATTCTACACAGATGAAGAAGCAATTCCACCGATATCAGATGCCTGCCAGCAGATTAAAAAGATCACATTTACATTTGAAGTGTTTTGTCCGATGCTCTTATCCAGAGACGTGCAACGAGTGTATGACAGAGGAAATACATACTGTATAAAAAAAGCAGATTCACTAACATAGTTTCATAAATGAGTGTTTGTGTTATGTTTCTTATGTTTGTTTTACTGCTCTCAATGACCAACTTATTTAACACAAACTTGATACAAACAATAGTTTTTTAAGCTCATTGGGAGTGATATGATAACATGACGAGCCAGATGGTTTGTTACCCAGAACCATCTGAGAAGCCGTCATTGGAAACGCTTTGGAAAACGGCAGGCCACTTAAAAAAAGTACCTGGCTGGATGAGCCATCTGTCTATCACGTCACAAGAATCCAACTACTGTGCAAGGTAAACGCTTGGTTATACACGTGCGCGACACCATGGCTCGGGCCTCCATAGATGGCGCCCTGCTACGAGCATGCACAGAGATGTTTACGCTCAACGCATTGTTCGTTGCAGCATTCTCCGAAACACCAGAGGGCGTACAAACAAGTAAGCAAGAACTAGTGGAGAAGAAGAGAGCGGAAGTAATGGAAAGCAGGCTACCTGGCAACAGTAGTAAACACAACCATGATGAACACCGATGTACCGCCAAACAATACAATTATCTACTGTAATCATTGACATGACTGTCCTTTATCTCCAAACGGTCTGCCTGTAACACTTTTGTAGCTTTGACAAAATCGATCTCTCATGTTTTTCCATACTCTCCAGCTAAATGTTTCTTCTTTTCCCAGTGTGGTGTCTCTCGCTGACCACATATTTAAGGCTGTTTGAATCCCTGTGGTCTGTACATGAAGAATCACACAGACATTTGTAGAGACAAGGCTGCTCGGCCAGTCTTCCCAGCTGACCACGTTGAAATGAAAAGCACAGTGGTTACAAAAATTCAGAGGTGCACGACCACGCGCTGCGACAACTTGCAGAGCCTTCGCACTGGAAACAACTGCTGTTGTGACGTCACTTCATGGTGCGCACATCGTGCCAGGTACACCGCGGCTACCATAAACCTAGCGTAAGTGGTAATGTTCTCGGTTTATCTGGAACACACAAAGAGTGCCACATACATTACAGAAAGAAACCAACTTAATCAGTAGAAAAAGAAATACAAGTTTTCATAACCACTTTCAAGTTCTTACAATTCTACTGTAGCTTGGACAACACGGCAATCACATAAGTGTTGTGCAGCAGGAAATGCCACTCTGCAACTCGCTGCTGGCTCCAAGAAAACACTGACTGTGCATTAAACTTTCTTCCTAAGGTCAAAACTATTTTTCATAAGTAGTCTCAAGATTTCATGGGAGTCTTGGTGGTGATTAACGAATACTTATTAGTATGGTTCACTTCCATTGACAGATGAGCCACACTCCATCATGGACTGCACATTTCTAACTTATATAACTTTAACTTCTATAAACAACAAAATATGTTTTCTGATCTGCCGTCTTTATGGCTAAGGTTTAAATTAAGCTTACTCAAAGTACTTGGCTAGGTTTAGCGAATGATTGTTGTCATGATTTTTGTTATTTTTTAAACAGTTAAGAAGACTTTTCTGGCCACTTGGGGGCCACAATATCCACATATCAAGTTTTTGTGGCTAACACTTTAGCAAACAGTTGCCTGTTTACACATGTAGCAACATAATAATTAATTTGGACTCATGTTTCAGTCCACCTAATGAATTTAAGTCCAATATTTACTCTCCTTTTAACTCTGTTTTGGTCTCCACCAGCTCCTGAGGGAAATATCTCTTTAGCTGCGATATGCTCGACTATATATTGACTCCACTAGTTGTTAACTTGGCGCTGAGCTGTAGCGATGGGCAAAGCAGTTCTTTTCAGTGACCTGAATCACTAGAATATGTTTAATAAAAAGATTTGTTTGAAAGATTTGATCACCTAATTGTGTAGTGCTTGACCGGAGCTCAGACTACACGTAGTCCAACTCACTGAACTGAAACTTGCTAACAGTGAACTAAGAACTGAGAATTTAGTTGAATAAAGATACTGTTTGCAAACTGAAAGCTGAAGTCCTACCTTAGTATGTACACCATGTGTATTTTCACGACACCTAATTATTAAATGAAATATTTGACACTACTTTCTACTTCAAGACCTGAAAGTTAGGGGAAGGGAGAGGGGCGAATCAATAAACACACACTGTTTCATCGCAGTGCTTGACCGGAGCTCCGACTGCGTAGTCCCACTCACTGAACTTTGCAACTATTGAACTGAGAACAGTCATTCATGAAGGATAAGCTAGTAAGCTGAGAATTTAGTTAGATAAAGATACCGCTTACATGAATGACTTGAATCACTCACTCAGTGAGACTCCCTGCACGTTCGCTCGCGAGTCGCAACTGACAACTGTACTGAGAAATAAACAGATCGTTTCAGGAAGTGATTCAGTTCAGTTTTTCACCCAAAACGTGTTTTTTCGGATGAGTCATTCGCGAAGACACAACACGACTGAGCAGGTAGTGTACAGTGGATTTATTAGAGCTTCTTCGTTAAAAACAGTTGCTTGCTGCAGTTGGAAAGGGGGTTGAGAACAGTGAGACTGAACCCAAACTGTAAAGCTGTGGGCCGTAAAAAACAAAATTGAATGCTCTGTGGAGCTGAGTGGAACTACAGTGTCGGATGATGATGAACCCTTTCACGTTACACATCAATCATTTGATCCATTGTTACCATAAAAATATTGAGCAGTGCAGAAGTATGGTTAGGAAAACATTGGCACCGCAGTTTCAAGTGTCCAAGTGTGCATGCAATGAGAGGATTTTAGAAGCTACGGCGAACTGCTACATCAAAAGCATACATACACATTTCCTGTAAGGAAGTGAAGTTAGAGTTCTCAAAGTCACAGCATAAACAAGTGTGTACCTGTAGAATTATTTAGTTTTTTGTGTACCAAGCAGAAAGTATGAAACCAGCTGGATTTACAAATGTGAGTACACTTGCTGAGTCAATTTACAATAAGGACAGTGCAGCCTCAATTCTGTAGTCCCTCAGTTGTCTGTTTGCTCTGGAGAGCTCAATTTGGAAAGACAAGGTAGACAGTACACAAAAGGGAGTCAGAGCTAGAAGCTGAGCAGCCTGGACAGAGAAGCTGGTAATCCTGAGTATTGCCTGTGGAAGATGGGAGCTAAAGCTCCTCAGACAATTTGAGATTCCTTAAATCTTTAGGTACAGCCAATGCGTGCTAGGTGTGTTATCAATCTCGTGAGTAAGTGCTGTTACGACTATCCTGACTGTAATTCTCTCAATAACACTTGCATATTATTTTGGGAGACAGGCTCTTTTCATGAGTGTGCTCACTGATTAATCCAAGCAGCAGTGTGGGATTCAGCGGGAAGCACCACAAACAAACCCCTATGGCTCTGAAGTACAGCAGCCAACTTGCACACGTCACTGAGATATGGGACACACAGAATGCACAAGACTAGAGATGCCATCGCCACGTATGGTAATGAAAAGGAGAAAAGAAGGAAATGGGATTGCAGAGGGAGAATCAGTCGAAACAGAGAGCAGTATGTAGTATACAGAAATAACAGAAAGTTAGACCGAACATACATCAGTGGCAACATGGGATACACTGGTGATCACATCAATCATTGAGATTCAATATCTTCTCTTCTTAGCCACACTAGTGGCATCTAGGTAGAGCCCCGTCCCCACAAAATAACACTACCATACAAATAAACTGCATTCTCAATTACGTTTCAAGTGAAAAGTAATTTGTCCAGAATTATGTTTGTTTTTCGATGTATCACAAATGTTTTTAATCAAAGACCGCATTCAAAATCGCCATTCAGAGTCCGCGTAGGGAGGAGGAGGTCGGGGTGGATAGATGGGATTTAAACCCAGGAGACCACTGGTTTGTGTCCCATGTGAAACCAAAAGTCAACATTGACGTATTTTGAGTAAAGTTAGGTAAGTACATTACCTATGTGACGTAAGTGCGTAACTTCACCTACGTCACGTACGTAATGTACTTAACTTACACATGTGCGTAACATTATGTAACAAACATTTTTTTTTAACCCAAACCATGGTGTTTTCCTGAACCTAACCAAGTAGTTCCGTTTCAAAACTGTGACCGTTTCACAATGTATAAATACATTTAAAAAAATTGTTAGAAGCAGTTAGATCAGCCTCAATACTTTATATGCTAATATTTTTAAACTTCCTTTGAGTAAAGCGATGAGGAGCAGGACTTACTATACTATACTACTACACTGCAGACACCACATACACACAGCATAGACAACTGCAAAGCTTTTAGTTCATGTTCTTTGGGTTGTCTGTTTTATATTTATCCATATTATATCTATATGAATGATGAAGTGACAATAGAAACAGCACATTTGCCATGTCTGGAAATACATATTCTAGTATAGAGAAATGTTGATTGGGTTTGTTGAATGCTCTGTTTAAAATGCCAATGCTATTTGATTCCATTGCTTCAGTATGCTCAACATCTAGGCAGTGTCTGACATTTCATATATCATATATAATAACCCTTTAAGCCAATAGCATCTGGTCCAGGTCAGCCTGAACTTGTCTGACGGACCAATATGATTATGGCTGCTCAGATTGATTACCAGCAGAACAACACAAACTCGGGCTACTTTCTCACTGTAGCCTGAACTGCTGCTAATATGTCTTTGTTCCATAGAGTAACAATAACAAAATCAACTCCAAGATATTTGCAGAGAAGAACACATTTCAGTTATCATATGCAGCTTCAAGTTTTGCTGAATGATTTATCGTTCATTCCTTTGTTGTGTTTTGTTATTCTCACTGTTGATAATGTCAGCCAAACTTTTGCAGAGGCCACAAACTTGACAACTGTCTTGTGTGTTTTGCAATCAGCGCCGCCACTCCCACCACGCACATCACGCGCTGTGCATAGGGCACCAAGTGCTGAGGGGGCACATATAGACTAATGAAAAATCATAATAATTATAATGCTGATATTATTTCAGTACAGACATATTAGGCATTTTAGGCATGTATATCACAACACAGGCAGAACAAGAGATATATTTAATTGCTCAAGAAAGTAACGAACTGGCTGACATTATTGCTAATGTTAGCAAACTCAAATATGTTATAACTTAGGTGTAAGCTAAATTGAGATTTTACTGTTAAACATGATCTATGCATTTTACAAGTAACTGACGCCAGCTAGCTGTTACTTTACTTTAGATATTGAGCAGTAGTCTATGGTTTATTTTGACGTGACGGTGGTTAATACGTTCTCAGTAACAGTTAGCTGTCAGTGCACAAGGTAGGCTAACAATTCCTCTCGCTTCAGACCATTTATTACCGTGTAGCGTGCGATTAATAGTCTTTAGTCAGGCATTTAGCAAAGTTTACCTAGCATAGTGTCACTTGAGAACGCATATTTTGGCATTTGCAATGCATAATAAACCCACAACCATCTTTAGGATTGTCATTCAGTAGAATTCAGCAGAATGTAGGCTACAGTCTCTAACATAAATTAGGTGAGGTGTATTATGTGCAGTGGGACAGAAAATGGCTCTTGATAATGTGAACTGTTACTGTAAAGTGTTACTGCTACAGCTAATTTAGCTACATCTGAATGTGACAGAAGCTACATGACAAAATTAACTGGCATTTTGATTGCATTTATGTCAGGATGCAAAGGCATGTACAACATCTGCCGGTGAAATAGAAAAACGTTTTGTAGTAGACTAAATGTGCTCCTGACCATGTTTAACTTGTATTCAATTAAATGGTAAAATAATGTTTAAGATTCAGAAATGTAGTCTTGTGTAAGGTGTATCATTTTGCTTTTATTCCTGTAGGTAAGATATAAATTAGGGCTGTCAGTTTAACGCGTTATTAACGCATACCCATTTTAACGCCGTCAATTTTTTTTATCGCGAGATTAACGTTCTTTTGGATCTAACTAGACCGGAAAAACAACAGACACGCAGCGGCCGCACACACTTGTTTGGGCTTGCGAGCCACGTAGCTAGTAGGCTCGTTACAGTGATTATCTTCGGAGCGAGTAGTGACTCTAGAGTCATAGTGAGAGAAACAAAGTGTCTCCTCTGTTCTTTCTGACCACGGTGGGAAACCTGCAGCAGGAGAAGTTAACGCTCTCCTTGATTTTACGTTGTTTATGGAGGAGAACCAGGAAATGAGTCGGGTGAAACCATAGTAGCTATGACGACGAGCCACGCTCGCCTCAGGCATGAGGCAGTACTATCTGCAATGGAAAATGGAGGTAACATGAGTTACATTATGTGACAGATTATTAGCTCCAAGTGTGAATGTTAGTGTGAAATTGAACACTACAAATATGCCAATGTTGTTTTCAATAAAAAAAACATTGTCACAAAGCAGCTGATCCACTTTTCCATGTTGATAAGAGCATTAAAATGAGAAAATATAATGGGACAAAAAGAAATCAAGGGACATTTAGAATAGATAAAAATGTGCGATTAATTGCGATTAATCGTGAGTTAACTATGACATTAATGCGATTAATCGCAATTAAATATTTTAATTGTTTGACAGCACATATATATAAATAAAAAATGTCATTATGAATGATATAAAGCAAACATTATTGTTGAATTGTGTGCAATATTGCAACTCATTCTACTATGCTTTTATATTAGATTAGATTTATCAAATAGTTGATACATAAGTAATAAAGGGGGACAGCTCCTTGGCTGCATGCTTTCAGTTTTAAATGTTTATAATTTTTTTTCGGTATAAGATTCTTTGTTTGAATATTTTGTCTCTTTCTATACTGATCCTTTTTCTTCGTATTTCTAAATTAATGCAGGGTCAAGGCTGAGATACGTACAAGGAGGAGCACGTGGCCAACAGGAAGATACAGACGACGAGCAACCATCTACAAGCAGTTCAGGCACACATCAACCCCAGCTGGCCAGCAGGTCTGTAGACTCAGTTTGCACTTTCAAATGTGTAGTTTGTGTTGGCTATTCTACATAATACGTTTACAAAGTCAGCAAAGTTGTAAAGATTTTACTTTCTCTTTTTATTGTTCTTAAGTATTATACTGTGATGCTGCTATTGTGTTTTTGGTATTGAGTTATCTGAAGCACTTCTGCTTTTCTTATTTGATTGATTTTGGAAAATCTTTGGTTTATTTTGATATTATGCACTTCTCAATACTTGAATGGGTGTGTTTTAGCTGTTCTACATAGTGTGTTTACAAAGTAAAATTGTGTGACTTTCCTGCTTCTAAATCTTTGCTTTATTGAAGAAGATTGCTTACTTGTATACTTCTTCTTTTAGATTTGTATTTATGTATGATTATTTAATTTCTGTGAAGATTTTGCACATCCCAATACTTGTGTGTATGTATGTTTTGGCTGTTCTGTGTACTGTGTTTACAAAGTTGATTTTCCTTTTTCGTTTTATTGTTCTTAGGTGTTACATAGTGATGCTGTTATTGGTATTTAGTTATATGTTTAGTAATAAAAAGTTATACTGGCTAAAACAAACGTTTTTTTTCGGCCGAAGGAATTATGCTTAGGGCACCAAAATGGCTAGCAGCGGCATTGTTTGTAATATTACTTAGAGTAATAGACCCATGTTTCAGGATCAGGAGAGAATAGTTCAGGATCGTTGGACAAAAGGGATTTTGATTTCCCATCTGTGTGTGTATGTCATACCTGTGAAGTATCCCGTTTTGGCCGGGAAAGTCCCGTATTTTACCCTTCTTTCCCGCCGTCCTCCCGTATTAGTATTTTCCCGTAAATCTCCCGTATTTTAACCTGTGTTATTAAAACATAATAATACCCCGGGCCCGGGTGGAGTAAAAAAAAAAAACATTCCCAATCTGAGCTCTGTCACTAGCCTCGCGATAACTGCCACCTGCAGTAGCCTACTACAGGTACTGTAGGTAGCAGTTGTCGCGAGGTCAGTGTGTGAGGTCACATGATGAGTGAAAAAAAGAAAACAAATCAGACGGATGATGGACGCTACGACAGAGACGGAAGGCACTCCTGCCAAAAAACCAAAACCCTCATGTAAGATCAATGGGACAGCGAATTTACTTTTCTGAAGAGGAGCAGGGTGGGGGACAGTCAGGCGTTTTTTGCAAGTTCAGAAAGGGTGTTTAGCATGGTACGAAATATTGTTACAGAGAATAGGATGACGTTAGACAACAAAACTCTCATGTAAAATGAACCACTCTGGCCCCGCCCACAAATACACTCCTTCAAAACAGTCTTAAAGAATGCAAAGTCTGCAACAAATGTGTACAATAACTCACTAAAAGAGTAAAGAAAAGTTATATGAAATGGAAAGAAAAACTGTAAAAGAAAAGCAATATGAAATGAAAAGAATGTGTGGAATGAAACTAAAATGTAAATGTAAAGACAACCAATGTTATAAATTGTAAATGTTTTCAGCATTCTGCATCAAGTGGTGGTTTTAGCTTTATTGTACACCTCTCTTCAAATGTAAGGGGTAGCCTACTGGAGCTTGGTTGGGGTGGTGGGACTGCTCGCGGTGGGCGCTGGAAAATGTCCCTTATTTTCAAATCCAAAACTTGACAGGTATGGTGAATGACATGATCTAGTTTAAATTCTGCCATGTTCAACTATCCATGCTTGATTTACCAAAAGTGGGAATACAACAATGCATATACAGGCTATGTGAACAAATGTTACCCAAATGGCAACAAAAATCTTGATTTGCTGAGAAGCAGAAGTAACCCTCCAAAACAGGATGTTACACAATAGTAGCCTACATGCTAATCAGCATAATCCAAACACACAAGTCTAACATCAAAGCTAGCCAAGACAGGGAGACAAAAGAGCCTAAACAGTAGGCCACACTCACACCAACTTACCACGATTTTACGGCTACAAAACACTACACGTCTAATTAAAACGCAACGCCACGAGAGCTCCCAATTGTTACGAGGATAAGCTTGATGACAAAGGTGATAAGATATGACAGAGCATCTTAGGTATAAAGGAATGTGGTTCTGCCTACTTAGATTCACTCCTACAATTCTTTATTTATCTTTCTAACATTTTCACATGCATTCAGTCTAACCCACAAACATTCACAAAGGGATTTTAGAGGCCTTCTTATCACCTGAAAACTATTAATCAACCATGAGAACACCTTATCAGATAGTCATTGTAGCACCACTCTTCAATCTTGTCTTTTTCACTTCATCTCCCAGCACAAAGCGGTCTCGGAGCAATTTCAGTGATAAAACACCACAGGGGAGATGAGTATTAACAAAGTTGACTCATGCTTCTACAACCTTCAATGCAAATCATAATTCCAGATTTCATTTGAAAGGATTTCACTAATTTTCTCTGTCTTTGAAGTCTCCCCTCTGAAGGCTGTTTGTGATGTCCTTTGTCCATGCCAGTGATCTCAGACTGGGAGCAAGCTACTACAGTGATAGACAAGACTAGAGTTTACTTAGACTTTACTACGAGATGTTGAGCTATCAGCAGCACGCTACAGCCATCGTGCGAGTTTTAACAGCAGGAGACCAAACACAAGGATTGGTTTGGGAGATTAATCATGTCGAATATGTACAAATTGTTTTAATGGGTTAATAATAAGTGAAACCTGTATTATCCCTCAGGGAGCTGAACCCACACAAGGCACACAGTATGGGTTCTTTTTAGATTGACGTTTGGTTTTGTTGCGGTTCTTTTATGCGCTACATTATTCTTCATTATACAACCCCAAATCAGAAAAAGTTGGGACAGTATGGAAAACACAAATTAAAAAAGAAAGTAGTGATTTCTAAATGTACTTTGACTTGTATTTCATTGCAGACAATGTGAACACAAAATATTTCATGTTTTGTCTGGTCAACTTAATTTCATTTGTAAATATACATCCTTTCCTGTCATTCAGACCTGCAACACATTCAAAAAAGGTTGGGACAGGAGCAATTTAGGGCTAGTAATCAGGTAAATTGGTTAAATAATGATGTGATTTGAAACAGGTGATGTCAACAGGTGATTGCAATTATGATTTGGTACAAAAGCAGCATCCAAGGAAGGTCTAGTCCTTTAGGAGCAAAGATGGGCCGAGGATCGCCAGTTTGCCAACAAATACGTGAGAAAATTATTGAAATGTTTAAAAACAATGTTCCTCAAAGAAAGATAGGAAGACATTTGCTTATTTCACCTTCAACAGTGCATAACATAATTAAAAGATTCAAGGAATGAGGAGGAATTTCAGTGCGTAAAGCACAAGGGCGCAAGCCTAAGTTGAACAACCGTGATCTCCGAGCCCTCAGGCGACACTGCATCAAGAATCGTCATTCATCTATAAGCGATATCACCACATGGGCTCAGGACTACTTTGGCAAACCTTTGTCAAGTACCACAATACGTAGTTACAGCCACAAATGCCAGTTAAAACTGTACTGTGCCAAAAGGAAGCCCTATGTTAACAGTGTCCAGAAGCGCCGTCGACTTCTCTGGGCTTGGAGGCATCTGGGATGGACCATCACACAGTGGAAATGTGTACTGTGGTCAGATGAGTCAGTATTTCAGGTATTTTTTAGGAGAAATGGATGCCGTGTGCTCCGGACCAAAGAAGAAAAGGATCATCCAGACTGTTACCAGCAACAAGTCCAAAAGCCAGGGTCTGTCATGGTATGGGGTTGTGTCAGTGCCCTTGGCAAAGGTAACTTGCACTTCTGTGATGGCACCACTAATGCTGAAAAGTACATAGAGATTTTGGAGCACAATATGCTGCCTTCAAGAAGACGTATTTTCCAGGGACGTCCATGCATATTTCAACAAGATAATGCAAAACCACATTCTGCACACATTACAAAGTCCTGGCTGCGGAGGAAGAGGACACGGGTACTTGACTGGCCTGCCTGCAGTCCCGACCTGTCTCCAATAGAGAATGTGTGGCGCATTTTGAAGTGCAAAATGCGACAACGAAGACCCCGTACTGTTGCCCACCTTAAGACTTGTTTGCAGCAAGAATGGGACAAAATTACACCTGACACACTTCATCACTTGGTGTCTTCAGTCCCTAAATGTCTTTTAAGTGTTGTGAAAAGGAATGGCAACATTACAAAGTGGTAAATGCTTTACTGTTCCAACTTTTTTTGAAATGTGTTGCAAGAACCAAAATAGGAATTTTGTTTATTTGAAAAAAATATAAAAAATCATGAGGACCACATTAAATCATGTGCTGTTGTATTGTCTGCAATGAAATACAAGTCAAAGTAGAAATCACTACTTTCTTTTTTTATTTGTGTTTTCCATACTGTCCCAACTTTTTCTGATTTGGGGTTGTAGTAAGGCCACATAGGTGATAATTTAGGAATATAAAAGCTGTGTTATCAAGCAATACAAATGGATCCTCAAAGGAATTCAATGGTTTTGAAGAGAGTGATATAAGGCTTCACTTACCGGTTGGAAAGGGCTGTTTTTTTATTTAACCTTTATTTATCCAGGTAAGTCGATTGAGAACAAATTCTCATTTGCAACGATGACCTGTCACATTCACACAGTTCCACATTCATACCTGGAAGCTGCCCAGTACAACCACAGTCTGATCTGCTGACCACTGAGCAGCTCCACTGGAGCGGTTGGCGTTAAGGGCCTTGCTCAAAGGCACCTCAGTGGTGGTAATGATGGTAAAGAGCGCTGCTCTTTCACTTTCCACACCCAAATTTTATCCTGTTGGTCTGGAGATTGAACCGGCGACCTCCCGGTCACAAGCTCGCTATGTAGAAAATATTCTACATGCTGTATATTAAACAGATACAGATTTTTTTTTAGGTGGTCCTTATTTCAGGTGTCTAAAATATGTTTAGCTGCTGCTCCCGTCCACAGCAGGACATTGCTTAGCTTCCATATCAGTACTCCTGCCCGCTTCTCCAAACTGGGGGCGTGCCGACCGCCATCTACATTTCAGCAACAGGGCAATTCCAAGTGCTTTACATAAAAACAATTAAAATACAAGAATAAAAGTTACAGTGCAGTATAAGAAATTAAAGAGCAGTTAAAAACAGTTAAAAATATAAAAGCAGATAAAATACAAGATTTTATGGTGCTAGTATGGGACAATGTATAAGCCGTTGCTCTATAGAGCTCAACAGTCCCGCCCGCACTCCGAGAGACCTTGGGTTCCGGAAGCAAATTTCCCATTCATTGTTCCCATTGACGTCTGGAAGAATCCGTATAGTAAGAGTTTTAGACCGTGCCTTAGGCTAACCAGCTACGACGTTACTCATAAGCATACAACGTGTCATTTCGAGTGAAAAAACGAAAAGTCAAAGGTACAAGACTGTGTACATATTTTCAATATCGAGCAAAGGAACTACAATCCCACAAACCACCGCGCACCACTGAATAAAGGAAGCTAGCGTTAGTTTAGCTAACAGCTAATTCGGCTAACCGCTAGCGCTAGCTAGCTTAGCCAGCATGTAATAACTTTAAAAGACCCTCAAAATAAAACCTGAAAAGAACCGTTAAAATATATAACAGCTGTTACATCAGCTGCAGCCTGCTTTCCCAGTATTTCGTTTGAGTTATTTTAGACTGAATCAAGATGTTAGCTAGCGGTTAGCTTAATTATCTGTTAGCTAAACTAATGTTAGCTTGCCGGCCGAAGCGTGGAACAGGTCGTGAATCGGGCAGTGTCGTAGATCCTCGGAAAATCATCTTGTGCATGTGCATGACGGATCATGTAGGCGGCTCCCCCTCCACCCCCTCCTCACCAGCATCAGTTCCAGCAATCAGAGGCATCACTGTGGGATTGTTCAGGATTGTGGGTAAGTACTTATCCAAGACATCGCGAATAAAAGACATTTATCTCAAAACAAGGTTAGTGCCCCACAAACTTTTGGCGTCTACATGAGCATATACAATAGCTTAGTCATGCCGTAGCTGGTTTTAAGTCTAACATCGACGGCTACGATTGTATGGCTTATACTGAAATTGTCAATGGAGAAATTGCATAGGATTTTTACTTCTGGAACCCACAGTGGGCTGGACTGTTGAGCTCTATACACATAATCCACCAGCAATCCTTGCCGTTCCCAGAACGGGCTAGTCCCACCGGTCTTACTTTTTAATTTCTCTTTATATGCTTATATAGCTTTCATACAGTTTCAACAATGCAACTTCAGTATAAGAAATTAACAATTATTTAACGTAAGGCAACATCAAAAAGAAAGGTCTTCAGCCTTGATTTAATTAAAAGAACTGAGAGTTGCAGCGGACCTGCCGTTTTCTGGGAGTTTGTTCCAGAAATGTGGAGCATAAAAGCTGAACTCTGCTTCCACCTGTTTAGTTCTGACTCTGGGGACAACAAGCAGACCTGTCCCAGATGACCTGAGAGGTCTGGGTGGTTCATAATGTAGTAGCAGATCAGAAATGTATTTTAGACCTAAACCATTTAGTGATTTATAAACCAGCAAAAGTATTTTGAAATCAATACTTTGAGGCACAGGAAGCCAGTGTAAAGACTTCAGAACTGGAGTGATGTGATCCACTTTCTTGGTCTTAGTGAGGACTCGAGCAGCAGCAATCTGAATCAGCTGCAGCTGTCTGATTGATTTTTTAGGGAGACCTGTAAAGACACCGTTACAGTAGTCAAGTCTACTGAAGATAAAAGCATGGACACGTTTTTCCAAATCCTGCTGAGACATACGTCCCTTAACCCTTGATATATTCTTAAGGTGGTAATAGGCTGACTTTGTAATTGTTTTAATGTGGCTGTTGAAATTCAGTTCTGAGTCCATAATTACACCAAGATTTCTGGCTTTGTCTGTTGTTTCTAACATTGTCGTTTGAAGCTGAGTGCTGACTTTTAATCAGTTTTCCAATCGGTCTAATAATATGTCATAGTCAACTGTGTCAAATGCAGCACTGAGATCAAGTAATACTAAGACTAGTTTTGCCACTATCTGTGTTCAAGTGGATGTCATTAAATACTTTAACAAGAGCCATCTCAGTGCTGTGGTGTGGTCGAAAACCCGACTGGAAGGCATCAAAACATTTGTTTAGTGACAAGAAAAGGTTGAGTTGTTGAAGAACCGCTTTTTCAATGATTTTACTTAAAAACAGAAGGTTAGATATCGGCCTATAGTTGCTCATTAGTGCCGTGTCTAGATTGTTCCTTTTTAAGAGTGGCTTGATGACTGCAGTTTTCAGGGCCTATGGGAAGACACCTGAGAGAAGAGACATGTTTATAATCTATAGAAGATCAGAAGACAATGGCATCAATAACATTTGTAATTTTATAATTGAAATTGTCTACAAGCTCAGTGACTGAGACCCCAGAGAGGGCGGGTGTGGAGCAGAAAAGCTGAATGAATGTTTCACTGGTGTTTTCAGTGATATACCGTTTTCTGATTACCTTTGTTTGGACACTTTTGGGCACCGAGATAGTGCCGTTCAAGAAAACACAGGAATGATCAGAGAGAGCAACGTCAGTCACCACAACCTTGGAAATGTTTAGACTCTTGGAGATAATCAAGTCCAGAGTGTGCCCCTTATTATGTGTGGGCTCTATCACATGCTGAGTCAGTCCATAGTTCTCAAGAATACAACACAGTTCTTTGGTCCCTCTATCCTGGGTGTTGTCAACATGAAAGTTGAAATCACCAGCAATAATTACACAGTCAAAGTTAATACAGATTATAGACAGCAGTTCAGTAAAGTCTTTTTCTATTACCTATCACAACATAAATTGAGGAAGAATTTAATACACAGGGCCCGGGCTTGTCCTGAAAAGAGTCATGAGTGCCACTAGGCATGCAGCCTGGACCCGATAAAGCTTGCTGCATTTTGTACACAAGCATACTTATCAGTTTGGGCAGAAGGGGTTAGCTGTCATCCTTGAGGGGGCAGAGGTGCCTGGCGTCTTACTTTCAGTGATTGAGTCAAAACGGGGGCAGTTTGATGGGACAAGGAAGGTGGGTAAGTTTGGTTCCAGCATTTACCAGCTGCTCCATCCGGTTGGTGAACCCCAACATGGGGGAGGGGGAAAGAGGGGGGGAAAGGGTAAGTGGAGAGAGTGATGGCATGGGCGAGGTCTCTCTGCTCTGTGATCTTCCATGGTCAAATCTTTGCTCAGGTGGGGGCTGTGGTGGATTACTGCCGCACTTTGTTGTGTCTTCCTCTTGTTTAGATTTGTCTTGTCGCGTGTCCTTGGCAGAGGCAGCAGATGTGTGGCGCAGAAAATAAAGTAGGTTAGAGGTGAACTGCTTTACTCCTGGTTTGTTAAGGAAAAGTCCATCTGCCTTAAAAAGCTGTCTGCAGTCCCAGAAAGTGTTAAAATTGTCAATGAACTGCAGAGAATGAGCGGTACACGCAGTTGAAAGCCATGTGCTCAGTGCCAACAGTCTGCTGAATCTCAACTCCTCTTCTGACTGGTGGTAGAGGTCCACTGATAAACACCTTCACGTTTAGGGAGCTGACTGTTTTCAGTAGATCCTTAAAGTCCCATTTCTGCACTTTACAACATCATGTGACCCTATATGCAGTATAATGTTATTCACAGTTGGGTGTGCTGCCACGATATCCGGGATTCTCAGACACCATGTCTTTGGGAAAACAGAGTATTTTGGTGTTTTTACATCTTTTACAAAAGATTATCTTTGTAAAAGATGTAAAGAACCTCATACAACCCCACTTTAAAAGAACCAATTCTTAATAGCCCCGTAAGCTGTAGTTCCTTGGTTATTACCAACATTTTGTCTAACCTCCAAAATAGGTGGTTTTGGACTTTGTTGCAGCTATTTTGCTGTATTCGCAGATCTCAGTCATTACTTTGAGTACAATGTTATCATAACCAATATAAACGACGGTCAAAACTATGAAAATAAGACCCAAGTTATAATAAATTGGAATTATCCATTAAGTTATACTTCAGTTGACCTGAGTTGATAATATGTCACACTGACCATATGGTTTCTGGGCTTCATGTAGTCAACACCCCTCCATCCACTCCCCTATTGGATCCTTCCCGTTTTTAGCTAAATGTATTATCTTCTTGAAAGGCATTTAGCTGCCAGATGACTCGGGACAAAATATGCCGATGGACTGTCAATAATGTAAAGGCCAGTAATTAATGCTGTGCAGTGGAGGCTTACTTGTTCTCGCTGACAATTTTGGGCCAGAGCTGTATGGATTTCTGCTTCATTATTGAAGAGCGAGGTTCCAAGCTTGTTACCACACAGTTTGGACCTCATTTAATGGATTGAAACTCAATTTGCGGTTATTTCTCACTGCTTCTGAAAACTAGTGTACCTGTAACTCACCAAAGGATTCATCAGATGTTAATGGTCAGAACATTTAAAGCTCCCATATAAGGCTTATTTTCAGGTTGATAATTGTATTTTAAGGTTGTACCAGAATATGTTTACATGGTTTAATATATTTTTGTTGTACAGCACATCTCTCTCTCACTGCTGCAGCTCCTCTTTTCACCTTGTGTTCAGGTCTCTGTTTTAGCTACAGAGTGAATCATCTTTTCTTCTGTACTATCTTTGATTCCACTTGCACATGCTCAGTAGCTCAGATGGTAGATCATGTCAGTTAGCTCCACAGACAGTAAAAGAAAGGTTGTTTCTCCAACTTTGGTCAGTTACAAGGCAGGATTAGCCGAGAGACTTCTTCTAAAGGAGGGCGCACATGGAAGTACTTCTTTTGGAGATTATGGTGAACTTGTGTGTGTTGTAGCAGTGCTTTGCCATTGAGAACGCTAGCGCTAGCATGCTAGTATAATTTAGTATAGAATATACTAAATATTCTGACGACACTGTGATCATGGACACCACTAATTCACTACGAGAGTTGCAGACTGAGATGGACGTTTTTGTGGTGTGGTGTAAGCAGAACTGTCTTGACCTTAATACTTCGAAAACAAAGGAACTGGTAGTTGACTTCCGTAAGGATGTTTCCATTATCCCCACTTTGTTAGTCAACAATCAGCCAATAGAAAGGGTTGAATCATATAGATACCTTGGGACAATACTTGATCATAAACTTACATTCCAACTAAACAGTGAGAATATTTTCTCTAAGTGTCAGCAGCGACTCTTTTTCCTGAGGAAGCTACGTAAACTTCAGGTTCATCAGTCAGTGTTGATAGCTTTTTACAAATGTTTCATTGAGTCTGTCATAACTTTCAACATATCAGCTTGGTTTGGATCACTACCTAACATTCATCGTAACACACTAAACAAAGTTATAACAATAAGTAGTAAAATAATTGGACAGGTGCAGGAACCACTCATCAGTATTTATTACAGGAGGATAAAAACAAAAGGAACACAAATAGCCTTAGGCGCTACTCATACACTGCACAGTCACTATTGTCTTTTACCTTCAGGCCAGAGATACAGATCACTTATGCTCAGGACCAAGAGAGCCATGACAAGTTTTGTGCCTACATCTATCAGAAATATGACTGATTGACACATTTACTATTTTAACTTTTTTAATGTAACTGTTTTTAATGCCTAATGCTTATTTATCATGTATGTATTTACTGTATTTTGCAAGCTTTGGTTACTATTTATGTTACTATTTATTGGTAACTATTTACTATTTATCTATATGGAACTGTGTGTGTGTGTGTGTGTGTGTGTGTGTGTGTGTGTGTGTGTGTGTGTGTGTGTGTGTGTGTGTGTGTGTGTGTGTGTGTGTGTGTTAGATTATGCTGTGTTCGTGGTACTGTACATGCACTGATGCTCAACACAAATGAAGTTCCTAACGGATAAATAAAGTTCTTTGAATTGAATTGAATAACGCTGGCTAACGGTTGTGTTTAGCCCGTCATTTCGGCTAGTGACGTAACAAGTTTTTTTCAAAGTTTATATGCGTGTGGAATCACCAGAGACACAAAATAACACCCCAAATCCCAGAAAAAGTGATTTTTGTAGGCTTTGTGTAAAATGTAAGAGTAGAAATGTGTATGATTTCTTAATAAGTGTTAATTATGCAGAAAGGAAGATACCTTTAAATTCATTATCATTATAAAAAATTATGAAATGGGCACTATTCGCTAAACTTTAGTTGCCTGTGTACACATTCAGCAGATATAAAGCAACATCAGCAGTCATTTGGAGTCATGTTTCTGACTGCTGATGAATCCCAATCCAGGGTTCAAGTGAAACAAACTTGTACTTGCCCGAAAAAACGTTACAAAAAAACTTCAATAGCGTCGGAAAAGAAAACGTCCAAAAGTGTCAACAACGTAAAAACAAAAACATTGAAGTAAATTGATGATGATTAAATTATAGAGTGTGGTCTAGACCTACTCTATCTGTAAAGTGTCTTGAGATAACTCCTGTTATGATTTGATACTATAAATAAAATTGAATTGAATTGAATTGAAAGAAAATGTCAATCCTCGAAAAAACGGCAACAAAGTGTAGAAAAAATAAATTTTTAAAATGTGAAAAGCGTTGAAAACTCAATTCTTGATTGGCCAGAGGCACATTGAATCATTCAACAAGCATTTTTTGACGTGGCCGTTTTACTTGCCCCGAGCCATCGGGAAACCCTGCATTCCAATATTCGCTCCACCTTTTTCTCCGGATTTCCGGAAAGAATTAGGTGTCTCTAATGCTCCACCAGCTAGTTGCTAAATGTGTCTGTGTGCTGTTTCGTGCTGGGCGTGTAGCATACAGTGGAATTTTAGAGCTTTTTCGTTGATTTTAATGAGCTGAAGGATCCTAAAAATGCTCTGTAGAGCTGAGGGAATCTACAGTCAGGTGATCATTCTCTGCCAGTTTATCACTATGAATGACCCGTTTCACATACAAGTAGTCACACGTTCCATTGTTAATGTACAGATATTGATCATAGTTGCTTTAAAACTAAATGGCCAGTATTCCCTAATATGTTGTGCTGCACAGATATGGAATGCCGAGAGCTTGTTGATTGATTTTTTACAAGAAATCATCATTGCATTGTTTATTATCTGGTCATTATATTATGTGTTGTTTCATCCTCCTGCTTTTCATTTTTCTTTATGTATGTCAGTGTCTGCATTCTAGCCCTGTCTTCTCAAAACTGCGTTTGCCTACAACAAAACTACATTCTCAATTACGTTGTCATGTGGGTAGGTTTCAGGCAATAATACCACTTGGTTAGGTTTAGAAAAAGATGATGGTTTGGGTTGGAATAAGTACATTTGTTACGTAATTTAATTTACAAACGTATGTAAATTAAGTTACGTAAATAAGTCAATGTTGAGTTTTGGTGTCACACAGCCAGGGCATGAAATTAACACCCGCCCACCCGCCAAATGCGGGTGAATTTTGCAATTGGCGGGTAACACTGTCAATCTACCTGCCACATTGGCAGGTAGCCAATGAGAATTGAGTGATTCAGAGGCGCAACTATTGGTAAGCAGGGTACGCGGTTGCTTACGGGCCCAGACCAATCAGAGGCCCGCATCACTGGAAGACATTAATTGACAGCCGGGGCCCCCTATCGCATTTGCATTACTCGCGACAATCCCAGCAGTCCCACGTGCAGCCACTGACCAAGCGGTAGTGAGAACGGGTCAAATTCATTTCCTTGTTTCTGATAACGAAGACAAGACGTGTGTGACTCGAACATTTCACATTTACCAACAAAACGTACAGCGACAGACCGTGCAGAACATTTCAGACTGTCCTGCCAACCGGTAGAAATTTGAACATCAATGTAGCTGTAGCGATGTTTCACTCTAATGTTGCTGAAAGCTGCTGCCGTTTCAGTCCTGTCCTGGGCTGTTGCTCCATTTCCCCCGCGACGCGCGCGCGCGCACACACACACACACACACACACACACACACACACACACACACACACGGACGGACACACGGACACAATCACACGGTGAATGCAGGAAAAAACGGAGATCAGACGTACATAATTACCTAAATTGAGGACAGCTACGCTCATTATTGTAAGTGTAATAAGTTAAAGTCCAATAAGTAGCTACTCAAACCGTATGAATGTGTGTCCCAGACCAGGATAGAGAATTAACTAACAATGTAAAGATCAACAAGCCACTGACACATAGGCTTAGCTGTATGTTCAAATTTGATTAATTCAATAAATTATTATGTTTTGCCTTAATACACAGGCTACGATGAATAGGACAGGATAGGATCAGAGAGACACAGTAATTCCTGTTTTTCACCTTTATGAGGCAAAAAAAAATCTGGCTGGTAAAAAGTCATTGTGGCGGGTGGATTTTTAAATCCACCCGCCACAATGGCTGGTGGTCAAAAAAGTTAACTTCATGCCCTGCACACAGCACACAAAGAACAGTCTCGTGGGTGAAAGTCTGTTGTTTGTTTGACCCATTCAACCACCCTGACCTGCTTAATGCAAAGACTTTGGAGGATTTTGATTAGAAACGTATGTGTTATAAGTCAAAAACAAACTAATCCGGGACACAATACGTTTCCCTCAAAACATAATTGAGAATGCAGTTTAGTTGTATGGGAACATAATTTTGAGGAGACAGGGCTGCTGCATTGCTCTGTTCATTTTGTGTCTCGTTTTCTTGTGTTCAAATTCCCCTGTTCACTGTACAGGCCTATGGCTTCTTGACCACACCGGTTTACATCTGTTAAGTGTTTCTGTGCTGGTTGAGTGCAAAAATAATTAGAAATTAAATGCATTCAGTAATATTGCTCTACCCCTTTTCTCCAGCTCTGTTGATAGAGACACAAACCCCACTAAATTTGCTTCAGGCAAAATTAATTGTAGCGTTATATTCTACCAGATAAACTAGAGAACCAGGGAAAACCTGGAGCACAATGACAGCATCATCTCTGCTCAGTCTTGATAACTGGCATTAACTTCAAAGCAGAATCTCTTTGAACTTCCTATAAAATGCCAATTAAACCTCTGTGGAGAGCATTACACTGAAACGCATTGTGCTGCAGCTGTAGCCCACTGTGGTCATCCCAATCCTCACTATGTGCAATCATTAGAATTTCTTCAGACATATAAAGTCACGGTGCAGTCACATCCTGCAGCCTGCTCCTGGCAGGACTCTAAGCTGTCCCAGATGTCACTCTAAATCCCCTGTTAGGCCTCACCTAATGAAGCTCATTGCCCAGCATCGGGAAATACGGCCATCGAGTGCTGCTAAGCAACAGGCACTCGTGCTGTTCTTGCTAAAATCATGTCCCCCAGAGAAACTGACACCACTTGGCCTGGTGCGCCCTGCTGCCTCTTTGCCAACAGACATGTACCAGGGATATGTTTTTCCGTAGTCAGAAGGTCATCTCAAACTGACTTCTCAGGGTATTTTTTGCAAGACGAAGACATGCAATATTAGTCCCAGCAGGTCTGTGATTATGTTGACCCACAGCAACCTTCACTAATGGCTAGCTAGTTGCCTGTAGGCTACACACTACAGCACATTTGGCATCTTAAGGCTGAAGACCACTGTAGGAGACAATTGACAACGTTTATATGCACATAATGTTTTTTTGCCCTTATTCCGAAAAAGACAATATTCCGACTAAGCTGTTTACATGACTAATCAAAGTGAATATTCCACTAAGATTCCCTTTTACATTCAGCCGTGCTAAATACAATTTTTTCAAAGTTCACCAGCAGCAGCGGAGTTGTTGGACTGTGTGAAGACAGCGTCCCTCTTTCATTCCTTCAACCAGCTTCTTGAAAAGGTTGGCGTAGCGATGTGTGCGCATATCGAAAAACCTGTTGATATCCAAGTCTTTGATCATGTTTAAAAGTAGCTGTGTTTCTCCTTCTTATCGGGTCCACAGCCTAGCAAACTGTTGGCTGGTTGGTTTATGTACAGCAACCATAGCAACGCACAAAGCTGATGGTAAGCCGTAAACAGGCAAGAGGGCGTAAACTGGGCATAAAAACCCTGACTGAGATGCATAATTCGAATGTGCTGTATACATGTCTAAAGAATGCCTCTAAAACCCGAATGATACCGGAATATCCCACGTCTTAATCGGAAAATGCTATATTTGGAAAAAAGACCTTATTCGGAATATCCAACCAGCTGATCTGTATCAATATCAGCAATATCAATATTGTCATATTCGTAATAATGGTGTACATGTAAACGTACTCACTGTATCCTGATATCCTCTTTCCTGCTCACTGATTAAGTTCCTATTATTTTCTCTGATCAACAGACTATTTTATGTTAATGAGCGTCCGTTACATTCAACCCATTGCCAAATGAGTTGATACAAAGCTAATCAAGACTATCGACTCCACACAACTCTCTCTGGATTTCTCATTATGGCTATGTTCACAAAATGGTGTAGTCCGGCGACTTTCGAGCGCAGCAGCTCCAGTGATGTGTTTTAAGTCATCGCTGAGAAAGGAAACAGCAGCGTTCAGCTTTGGAGATGAAAGATGGTGCGGAATAACCAAAGGTTTGCGTCATTTGGATGTGCCGACAGTGTTGTTGTCATTACTTTGATTTCCTCATGGGAGACAGAAACTAGACACTATAACTTTAACGGACATTGCATAAACAGGTAGTAGGAAGTACTGTTTATGTACCGTGTGGAACAGAACACAGCTTGGCTTTCCTGTTTCCCATGTCTTGTTCAGTAGACTTCACATATTTTTTCATGCCAATTCATTCCGCAGCAGATCAGCATTTATAATGCACACGCAATGACTTGAAACTAATTGAGCTTTGTACATAAATCATCATATGATCACGATTGCTTTGCACGAACTGAACACCTGCGTGCATAATGTTGCAGCAATCACGCAACTGAGCAGTCCCAAAAAGCACATATTGCATATTGTGTTTTATGATAATAACTAAGCTCTGCAAATTATATTCCTTTCATTTATCATGAATTAATGATCATACAATTAGGAACAAAAACTATGTCAACACTCAGGGGATGCTGTGACGATTACAGACCTCATCCCGCTGGTTTATTTGCTCTTTTTTTTCAACCTACTGTATGTAATTCTACTGTCACTGTGCTATCACATTGCATTTGTTTTCCACCCTGCGGGCGTACCGCATTTAGTATCAGAGACACTCCTTGTGTATCAAAAACGCTAGCAGACCACACACTGTGCACAAGCCGCCAACGCTGATTTCATGCTGCTGTTCCGTGGCAATAACTCATACAGGAGACCACACACTCCCACTCTTTCTACAGATGGGATAAAGTGGTAGTGATAAGACCATGTGGGAGTGCATTACAGTGCAGAGTTACAGAGGGAAGATGATTGTCAGGGTCCAGCAGGAGAGAATTAACAGCAGGTGGTAGTGATGGAGTAGCATTGGTCATCTGCACTCCTACTGTACCCACTGACAAGTTACATAAAATACCCTGCAGCTCTACGTGCGACTTCTTTAAGGGAATCACGTCATAGAGGGAAATGAGCACAATGTGTAACTCTGGGAACACAGTGTATGAGCATAGCAATACGATGAAATGCAAATCCGTCTCAGGTCTGAGCTGCAAGGAGGAACACCCAGCGGTTTGGCAGCTGGGTACCGTGTCATGCTGACTCACAGCCCGGGGCAGACGCAGTGGATGAGAATGCAACTAGCCGGCAAAGGGTGACGTGAGGTGCAATTCAAGACACATAAAGGATGGTGGTATTCTATTTTTTCTTACTGTCAACAAATCCAATGACAAGGAGAAAACAACTATGCATTACTCCTCCTTTCAATACTTTCAGACTTCCCATCCAGGGTCATGAAGGTATACTTTTGCCAAATATGCTTATTAGCGTTCTTGCAGTTGAGATAGATCAATTCCACTCTCACATCTGTCGGTTACCTAAAGGAGCAAGAGCCAGGTGGAGATTACCTTAGTTTAGCATAAAGACTAGAGGCCTGGTGGAAACATCCAAAGCAAAGAAATATGATACTAATTATCTATCTTATTTTCATCTGTACACCAACTGAAAGGTAAAAATGAAGAGAAGTGAATTAAGGGAGACGTACATGATGTGGCCTAACTTTAGGGAACAGAGGTAAAACCCATAATGCAGGCTCTGTTCTGTTGGTATTTATAAAGGCTTTAGGCCACCCTACACGTTATTGTAGGCCCAGTTTAATAGGCAACTTCATTTTACACAATATATGTAGTAGTCTCTCTCAGTTAAGGGGTCCTTGGCTTAAAAAATGTTGAAGGCCCCTGTTTCAGGTTTTAGCGGCAGTTAATGAACACCATTTCCCATAAGCCCTGGATCTTCACTGGGGGTCCATGGGAGAGTTGAGGGGTCACAGCTAGCTCAGACATGTCTGTAAGAACAGCAGGACAGAGTGCAGAGGGAGGTGTGGAAGTTATCAGCTGAAAAGTTGGAACTTTGGGATAATGTAATGGCTATGACAATGCACTGTAAGTACCTACGCTGCTGCACTGCTAAATTTCATGGGAGCTGTAGTTTACAAAGTAATCATCATTAAAATCACAAAGGTTTCAACTTCTTAAAGAAAGTGCTGTGGTGGCTCCTGATTTGTCTCAGAAAAGACCTGAAATACTGAATGAGAGATTGCATTTTTTGAGTTACAGAAGCTAGTGGTGAAGAAGCCAGCCATCTTGGCAAACAGCTGCTGCTCAATGACTTCCTGGTGTCTGACCTTGATGTTATTGTTGTTGGTGTTGTTGGCAACCAGCAGATGCCAGTTTTTCCCTCTGCTTTCAGCTATCATGCTAAGCTGGTGTGTATTTCCAGCATCAGGACAGTATACGTGGGATTCACTCAAAGAAATGCCTGCCTTTTCCGTAAAGAAAGACGATGTCAAATAACCTGGTAAATACAAGGTTATTATTATTAACCAATAATAATGATGGGCTGATGGGCTGGGTATTAGAATAAGGCCCACGTTTTCTTAAAGATGAGGCCCTAACATGTAGAATGTAATAAACAAGAATGATCCATTGAGCTTTTTTTCATTTATTAAACATTTGAGACGTGAATGAATTAAAATGTCCTGCAATGTAAGCTTATATAAATATTTGATACAGTGGTGTTAGTGCAGTATTAGCATACCCAGACCTATCTTCACAGCGCTGTGTCAGCGCCAGAGAAAGGTCTAGAAATACTCATCATTCTGCTATAGGCTGGAAAATAAGCTCTGGCTTGTTTGTATTTCTTTAAACCACAATCGTCCTGGGTGGTGCTAAGCCCTGGATGCAGCAAAGGTGTTCTTGCAAAATAGATAGTGGGAGGGAAGGAGAATGCTAGCCTAGATAGCCGGCCAATGGCAGGCTCATATCCACAGTCCACATCTGGTGAGACTAGAGAAGTATCTGAGTTTAAAAGCTCAACTTTGATTCCATCTTGCCATCTTGTCTCACATGCAGCATGACATAACTTAGCATGCACGTCATAAGAATTCATATGATTTTTTCAAGTAAATAACTGCATTAATAGTTATTATAATATATAATTATAATTAATAAGAAGAACCCATTTGCAGCGGGTGTCCATGTCATTTTTATTTTAATGAAAAGTCATGAATGTCACATTAGATACAGTATGTAGCACATCAAGTTAGGTTTAGTAATGTAAAGTAATTACTGTACTGCAGTTTATTGGTACAAACCTCTCAACCTGGATAACTGTCTCTATCTAATATTACATTCCCATTTGCGTTCAGTTCCAGTACACTGTGCTAAGGTGGTAAAAGGTGTGCTTGTTTTATTAATTGCAAAGTGCAATAGTTCACCGTGCATATTTGTTAGAGCTGGTGAAGCAGATTCATTGAATAACATACCCTATGCTATTCATGTTTTGACATTTATTGCCAACCAGAAGGAATTCCAACAGGAAGGACAGATATTTTCAAAGAGCTGCTTATTCACCCTGCTAATAGTCTGGATCAACGACGCTGGATGTTGTTCACCTTTCGCTCTCTTTGTGTTGCCATTCTTTAACTCTGTTTGTTTCGACAAACAACAATCAGAACCTCCAAGCTAGCAAGCTACACACTGAAAATGGCGAGTTTTGAAGACATTTTGGATCGTTTTTTGGGGAATGATTGTGAAGATTTACAAAGAAGAGAAGAGTACAGAATTTACTCTCCAACTGGGAAGTTTTGGGACCGATTGGTATGATTCTATGGACAAAATACACACGGCGATACACTGGTAAGAGCAAATTACATTTAATCATGTATCTAGCTAATTTAAATAGCTCATGTTACTGTATTATGTGAACAGTTAACTTCATTTAATATTTTATGTGGCGTTGTCTTTTGTGGGTTGCAAATGTTCCACCAAAACAAGTTTCTTCCCGAGACTATTTTGCAGAGCCACCACCACTGCGTCCGGAGCTTAGCCACCCAAGATGATTGTGATTTGTTTAAAGAAATGCAAGCAACCCAGCGCATTTTTTTCTCCTATCCTGGAATGTGGTGTAGCCACAGCGCTGTGGAGTAAGGTCTGGAAATGCGAGACTACCATGCTAACCTCTTATATGTAACAGGACAGTAAAATATATCCCAAAAAAACTTTTATTTATTTAGGAAGTCTCCCTATCCATCTTCTCTCCTGCCACACTCTATCTCAATTTTCTTACCCAGTGTTCAGCCAACATGGCTCCTTTGTGACAGCTACTTAAGAAGGACACCACCTGGACCCGGTACCCAACTACAAAGAGGCTCTACAGTTCGTCAAGCAACAGCTCACCAATACCACTTTCCACTCGCACTAGCCCACTTGTGTTTGTATGAGCCCACTGTGCCCATCGCTCCACTCTGCTTCGCCTGTGCTGGAGTGGAACAGCCAGTCGCCACCACTAAAATCTGTTAAGAAACTCTGAGGGTGAGAGGAAGCCTCTTGCTGGCCTGTGGGCATTTGAACACATTTATGTCTATGGTAGGGGCTTCTCTCTTCACACAGATGAGAAGACACTCGACAAAAGCTGGCCACAAGCCACTTATATTGTCGTGATGGATGGAAACAGTGGCACAGTGCAAGGAAGTAGTACCGACAACAATAGAACATAACAGTCCAGTGAAGCTAAATATGCTACAGTATTCATATTCAGCTTTTTGTTACAGCCGTTTGTTTCAGATTACCTACGTTTTCAAGCTGTTGCTTCAGGAGCAGAGCTAGACGTTGTAAACATTCGGGGCTCAGCCCAAACCTGGTGAGGGTGCGGGGGCATGCTCCATTTACGGCAGCTATGTGCACTATTTTTCAAAGCCATTTGATAATAGATAGTTGCCAAGGAAAAGAATAATACTGCAAAGCCTACAGACTATTGTTCTCTAACTGTCTTCATCATTCTGAAACCAGAACCCAACTAATGTTAAGGATGATTGATTTTTACTGCTGCCACCTAAAAGGGGGCAAAATTGTCTGATGTTACTATTTTTAAGTTACATAACATAGGTAGTGTAGGAAGTTGGCGTAAACAACATTAATTATCTTGAAACTTATTTTTAGTCAGAGACAGTGGCGTAGGCAGAAATAGTATTTTGGGCAGGCCAGTACAAACACAAGGTCATTTTCAAAAAGACGTAGAAGTAGCAAAAAGGACAAACTGAAAAATAGCAACAGTTTTACCTTCCAACATATACTGCATTACAACGGCAATAACAGTACTGTCTACAACATGCTCAACCAACAAAGCTCAGTCTAAAAAGTTTGTACACAACAATATAGACAAAAACCTGTTGATTTTAACCGATTCAGGCTCAAATATATTTGCACCGGCAGAACCAGCAGCATTGGCTCTGCACAGCACTGTTAATTAAAACATTTTATTGCACAAACATGAACCCAAACATCAGAGAAGGCATTTACATACTGCATGACATAGAATAGCCTACATCAGACAGAAATCACACATGTAATATATCCTTTGTGCATTCATAACAGCATTGCTGCTTCAGGACTATGGTCAGATCATGAGCAGCAAGTGCACTACCAGCAGTAAAAATCAAAGAATGAAAACTTCCAGCCAAGCATTGTTTGAATTATGAAATATATAATGAAAAGTGGCCAGCAAGGTGCCAAATCTTAGACAGTGTATCGAGTCCACGGCAGTGACAGGATCAAAGAAAACTAAAAGCTACGTCACTCACAGATAAGTTATCTTCTTCTTTAATGTGGGCAAAACACAAACGTGTTTCAGCTAGAAGCCATCATCAGTGTTCACCATTTCTTACTTAACTGGAAAGTTACTAGGTTACTTAAATAATAACGCATGCATGAAACACGTTTTACTTAATGGGCACTGGCCTATTACTGACTACGTGCCTGGTCGGAGAGACTAAGTGGAAATGACACGAAGTTGAAGTTAGTTTAAAAACCTAAAAGATTCAGGGCTTTTGAGAAAACATTCAGGGCCGGAGCCCTAGAAGTCACCCCCTCCTTCCACACAGGGTAGTTGCTGTTTCGAGGCAGATAGGTCTTTGAGTGTTGAGCCAGGAATTACAAAGAGAGGAGTACAGTAAGATTTATGCAGGTTCTGCTTATAGACGAAGAGCTAGATCCAGCAGCTTTAAGGGTCCTGTCTCCAGGTAAGATGTGAGGCTTATCTTGGCTGCTATGGATGAACATTTTCCCATGCCATTCAAACTTAGTGTAGTACCTGACAAGAAAAGCACAACTCACAGTTTTTTTTGGTGTGAAGTGTGAGGTAAAGTTCTGGTTTATGACAGCTTTTATTTGCATAGTTTCCTAGAAGTATAATTGCATAGCCCACCTACACACTGGAACAATGTGCATTTCAATACTTATATTACATTTAATTATAATTTCTATTTTTGAAGACATACTACCCTGCATTTACTGTGCATATTATGAGCATGTACAACCCCAAATCAGAAAAGGTTGGGACAGTATGAAAAACACAAATAAAAAAAGAAAGTAGTGATTTCTAAATGTACTTTGACTTGTATTTCATTGCAGACAATGTGAACACAAAATATTTCATGTTTTGTCTGGTCAACTTAATTTCATTTGTAAATATACATCCTTTCCTGTCATTCAGACCTGCAACACATTCCAAAAAAGGTTGGGACAGGAGCAATTTAGGGCTAGTAATCAGGTAAATTGGTTAAATAATGATGTGATTTGAAACAGGTGATGTCAACAGGTGATTGTAATTATGATTTGGTACAAAAGCAGCATCCAAGAAAGGTCTAGTCCTTTAGGAGCAAAGATGGGCCGAGGATCGCCAGTTTGCCAACAAATACGTGAGAAAATTATTGAAATGTTTAAAAACAATGTTCCTCAAAGAAAGATAGGAAGACATTTGCTTATTTCACCGTCAACAGTGCATAATGTAATTAAAAGATTCAAGGAATAAGGAGGAATTTCGGTACGTAAAGGACAAGGGCACAAGCCTAAGCTGAACAACCGTGATCTCCGATCCCTCAGGCGGCACTGCATCAAGAATCGTCATTCATCTATAAGCGATATCACCACATGGGCTCAGGACTACTTTGGCAAACCTTTGTCAAGTACCACAATACGTAGTTACAGCCACGAATGCCAGTTAAAACTGTACTGTGCCAAAAGGAAGCCCTATGTTAACAGTGTCCAGAAACGCCCTGGACTTCTCTGGGCTCGGAGGCATCTGGGATGGACCATCACACAGTGGAAACGTGTACTGTGGTCAGATGAATTAGTATTTCAGGTATTTTTTGGGAGAAATGGACGCTGTGTGCTCCGGACCAAAGAAGAAAAGGATCATAATCATCCAGACTGTTACCAGCAACAAGTCCAAAAGCCAGGGTCTGTCATGGTATGGGGTTGTGTCAGTGCCCTTGGCAAAGATAACTTGCACTTCTGTGATGGCACCATTAATGCTGAAAAGTACATAGAGATTTTGGAGCACAATATGCTGCCTTCAAGAAGACGTATTTTCCAGGGACGTCCATGCATATTTCAACAAGATAATGCAAAACCACATTCAGCACACATTACAAAGTCCGGACTGCGGAGGAAGAGGATACGGGTACTTGACTGGCCTGCCTGCAGTCCCGACCTGTCTCCAATAGATAATGTGTGGCACCTTTTGAAGTGCAAAATGCGACAACGAAGACCCCGTACTGTTGCCCACCTTAAGACTTGTTTGCAGCAAGAATGGGACAAAATTACACCTGAAACACTTCATCACTTGGTGTCTTCAGTCCCTAAACGTCTTTTAAGTGTTGTGAAAAGGAATGGCAACATTACAAAGTGGTAAATGCTTTACTGTTCCAACTTTTTTTGAAATGTTTTGCAAGAACCAAAATAGGAATTTTGTTTTTTTGAAAAGAAAAACAATATAAATCATGAGGAACACATTAAATTATGTGCTGTTGTATTGTCTGCAATGAAATACAAGTAAAAGTACATTTAGAAATCACTAATTTCTTTTTTTATTTGTGTTTTTCATACTGTCCCAACTTTTTCTGATTTGGGGTTGTAATAAAAAAAGTAACTGCATCTGACATGCATGTGATGATCCCTCATTGCACAGGAAAACTGTGTGCAAAGTATGATGAATATGGTGGAAATTGAACGAGGAAGTCAATCTGTAAAAGCTGTGATGGATGTTTACAGCAGACAGTTTAGGTCATCGTTTTGCTGTTCAGCTTGAGTTTATTTTTGAAACCCTACAAATTTCGTTTTTGATAGATCATAGCAATAGACCTGATGAGTAAAGAGGTATTATTGTTAATACCAGTGATGGCCAAAACTACAAAAATAACACAGAATTTGTATAATGTCATAATAGTTTTGCAGGTATTTGATCATGAACCAAAGTATTGGACACATTTGAATTTTGACCTGAGGGTGGCACTAGATGAAAAGTCAGGGGCTACTACATTTGTTACAATTCATCCTGAGAGGGAAAGAACGTGTGTACCTAATTTCATGGCAATCCATCCAATGGTCTTGATATTTCACTAAAAGCCAAAAATGTCAACATGCTGGTGGCACTAGAGGAAAGGTCTATAACAAGTTTGTACGTGTCACCCTCTGGGAGACAAAATCTGGGAAATGAATGTCCAATTAATGGCAATCTATCTTATACTTGTTGAGATATTTAATTGGCATTAGCCATGCCACTAGAATGGTCAACTAGGGCTGTGCAATTGTGTGTCAAAATGTTGATCGCAATTTCGATTTTGGCACCTAATGATCACAAACACAATGTAATCGAGAAAAACTATTTGCACATTACGTTTTGCAAGTAAAATCGAAAAGCCAAATATTAAATCCAAATGAAAAGCCAATGTTAAATTGAAATTGAAAAGCCAAATATTAAATCCAAATGAATAAGTCAAATGGAAAATTAAAAAAATAATAATAATTTTAATTTAGCCAAATGGAAAATAAAAAAAAAAACATTATTTTTAATTTGATCTTGCTTCGTTTTCTCTTTGGACTTTCAATTTGGATTATGAATAAATATTTCCTCCATACACAGCATTGTTAGACCCGATGTTTCTCCTAAACACCCATGTCGTTCCTACTCCACACAGTATGTAACAAAGGCGTTGTTATAAATGTGATACCTCCAAGCCTAAAACGAGAGAACCCCTGATGATGTAAATGAGAAAATAACCTCTCATGTAGAGGTCGTCACAGGTACAAAAATGCATGCCAATTCATGCAAATGTAATGCTCTGAACCGGACCTGTCTATTATTTAAAACCTGGGACCCTGACCCATGCAGAACCGAGAAATGTCGGACCTGAACCTGGCCAGACCTGGAAGACACAGACCCGATCAGCACCAATTACAGCGGGTACGGGTCCCGGGTCGCATCTCGGATCTTAGGGTTCGGGTGGACCCTTGAAGACCTCTACTCTGATGACATCATTACAGAAATTTTCTCAGGCTTTGAAAGGCTCCGTTCAGAGCCAAAGACAACATTATACAACTGTCCTCACAGGCTGAGTAGTACTTACGAGCACATTTTGGTGTGTAAAATGGAAAGAGATAGTTGGACATACTAGAGCATTTCATATCTCTCTTTCAGAGTAATAATATCTCATGTCCATGTTTTTAGAATAAAGCCACAGGCACAAACTGCGTTGTACCAAGGGACCATGTGTGCACAGTTTAGCCTCTGAGCAGTGAAAATAGACCAGCTGGCTCCAGAGCCACTGACTCCCACAGAGAGCATCAGCACCACAGGAACACATTCCCATCGATCTGTGTGGAGACCTCCATCAAGCTCCCAATAGGAAACTTTAGCAAAGTGAAAATAATCTACTGGCTACAAAGCGCAACTAGGGTGAACGCTTCAAATGTTTTTTTTCAATAAGCAGCGGTATGACAGTAACAACTTTCTTGTTTTGAGAATAAAGGTGAGTACAAATGTATCCAGCATAATAAAAGCATTACAGCTGGCTGCCAAGCAGCAAGGTGTTGATTCACAGCACAGATTTGATCTCACAAATTGCTTGTATGGATATAGAATCTCAAGTGAACAAAACCACTAAACACTTCAGCGACACTTCATTAATCAGTGATAGATTTTGGATACATCCAGATAAAGTTACACCAGTGTTAAAGGTCCCAAACATGTCACTTTATGAGTTTGTTTAACATTAATATGAGTTCCCCCAGCCTGCCTATGGTCCCCCAGTGGCTAGAAATGGTGATAGGTGTAAACTGAGCCCTGGGTATCCTGCTCTGCCTTTGAGAAAATGAAAACTCAGATGGGCCGATCTGGAATCTTCCCTTTATGACGTCATAAGGGGAAAGGTTACCTCCCCTTTCTCTGCTTTGTCCACCCAGAGAATTTGCCCCCCCCCCCCCCCTCCTCAATAGCTACAGACACAGAAATGGCAAATCCTAAGGAAAGCTCATTGTGGGACTGGCCCTTAGTGGCTGTGATTGTGCACCAAGGCTGAATTTCGGAAAAGAGACTTCAGATACAGTATTAGGCAGGGATGTAGTGGAGGCTAAACGCACGTAAACGCCGTTTACGCACCTCCCAAAATTCGGAAATAGCGTTTACCCACCTCCAAAGTGCGTTTATCCACCTCTAAATAGCCTATAGTTCCTAAGCCATTTTAAATTAAGCTTATGTCGTTTTAGTTTCATATTTTCCATTATTAGTTTCATAGATTGTTAAACCTAAGACAAAGTCTTTCATATTGCGCTGCTTACTGTCAGTGTTGACCAATCTCTTGCGGTGTTTGTTAAAGCCAACAACGTCGCCTTCCAGGCAGCGATGCCTGGAAGGCACTAGGATTAGGCAACAGTGCCTTGAATTAAGTCAACGGTCGCAGCGCTGCCTTGAAGTCAACGTTGGGGGCTTAAAACACCATCGAGCATCTCTTGCGTAGCCAGCAGGAAGCAGCAGACTGCATCAAGACTCATCAGTTCTCTTAATACATCCATGGTCACTAGCCCAAACTAGCCTACATGTCTCATGTAATAAATTGTAAAAATAGATGTCCGGCAATTTTTTAAGCGCCGTCAAGACAGCAGCCCTCCTCCTGATGCCAGCAAACGGCCTCGGCTACAAGCCCACAGTGAGTGAGCTCGAAAAACAGTACTAAACTTCATGTTTTTTAGGTTAATTTGGTTCACAGTAGATTCATGCCACTGACTCAACAAGTCACCTCTACCTTTTCCCATTAGCCCATGTTACAAGTAAAATTCAGGGTACATTATCAGATAAATAACTGGATGTAATTATGCATTCTCTGACATTTAAACCACTGGAAGTTTGTGACAACAAGCTCTCTTTGCTAGTCACCTAGCTAGTTAATGTTATCGCTATAGCCGTTCGCGGTTTTGCGGGTACGGTAAACGTTTCTATGGAAACGGCGAGTTGAACCAATCAGAGGCGTCGCTGTTAAGCTTAGGACTGTGGGTAGTGTAGTTTCTCTCCATAAGATTGTGGCTAAAAACATGTTTTTCTAGTAACAAGGTTTATTTCATACAGACCTCTAGCTTCTACAGGAGCAGAAACAAAATGAGACATTTGAGGATGTCATCCTGGGCTTTTGGGAAACACTGATCCACATTTTTCTGACATATTATAGACCAAACAACTAATCGATTAATCGAGAAAATATTCAACAGAATAATCGACTATGAAAATAATCACAAATCCCTAATCATTATGTACAAGTGCATTGCATTGGCAGCCCTGGATATAAGCCTCCCTCTCTATCTCTTAAATATGTTTGTTCTCTCTGTTTTGTCATTTAGTAAACTTTATAGATTTCAACCCTATTATTCCTTCTTGAGTCTCTTTAACAAGAGCTTAGATTAATGTATGAATTGAATAGTGATTGTGTGACCTATGATGAGGAAACAACCAGTGATACCCTTGGTAGTACCATCAAATGATAGCCTATAGCGATGTCATCAGGATACACATACACCGGTAGGCAGTGGCCCACCTTAAAAGGTGACCACGTCGTGGTCCACCAGAATTTATAGTTTACCCACCTCTTTTTTTACCACTACACCTCTGGTATTAGGGGACCACTAAGGTCTATATAAAAGAGACTTCAGATACAGTATTAGGGGACCACTAAGGCCTATATAAAAGAGACTTCAGATACAGTATTAGGGGACCACTAAGGCCTATATAAAAGAGACTTCAGATACAGTATTAGGGGACCACTAAGTTCTATATAAAAGAGACCAGATACAGTATTAGGGGACCACTAAGGTCTATATAAAAGAGACTTCAGATACAGTATTAAGGGACCACTAAGGTCTATATAAAAGAGACTTCAGATACAGTATTAGGGGACCACTAAGGCCTATATAAAAGAGACTTCAGATACAGTATTAGGGGACCACTAAGGTCTATATAAAAGAGACTTCAGATACAGTATTAGGGGACCACTAAGGCCTATATAAAAGAGACTTCAGATACAGTATTAGGGGACCACTAAGGCCTATATAAAAGAGACTTCAGATACAGTATTAGGGGACCACTTAGGCCTATATAAAAGAGACTTCAGATACAGTATTAGGGGACCACTAAGGTCTATATAAAAGAGACTTCAGATACAGTATTAGGGGACCACTAAGGTCTGTATAAAAGAGACCAGATACAGTATTAGGGGACCACTAAGGTCTATATAAAAGAGACTTCAGATACAGTATTAAGGGACCACTAAGGTCTATATAAAAGAGACTTCAGATACAGTATTAGGGACCACTAAGGTCTATATAAAAGAGACTTCAGATACAGTATTAGGGGACCACTAAGGTCTATATAAAAGAGACTTCAGATACAGTATTAGGGGACCACTAAGGTCTATATAAAAGAGACTTCAGATACAGTATTAGGGGACCACTAAGGCCTATATAAAAGAGACTTCAGATACAGTATTAGGGGACCACTAAGGTCTATATAAAAGAGACTTCAGATACAGTATTAGGGGACCACTAAGGTCTATATAAAAGAGACTTCAGATACAGTATTAGGGGACCACTAAGGTCTATATAAAAGAGACTTCAGATACAGTATTAGGGGACCACTGAGGTCTATATAAAAGCATCCAAAAAGCAGCATGTCATATGACCTTTAAGGGGATAAAAACACAAGAATCTTTATGCGTTTGTTTTAATCACTGTTCCTTCATTACAAGTACTAAATCAAACTGTAAGAAAAAGTTGAAAACACCATGATTTAAAATTCTAAAGGCAAATACTGATCTAAACAAATGAGAGCCATTTAATACTGCAGCACATTCACAGTTCATAATCATCGATCACTCTGAGATTGTAATTGGTTGAATAAATCAACATGAACATGACATTTAAAATTAATTTGAAGTGAAGTAAAGAAGACAATGTTCTTAGAGCATTACATAGTTTCGCATTGCCAGACCTTCCTCCACAGCGCTGCGGAAGAGGATCTGGCTAGTCCACACAGAATTCCGGGATGGGAAGAAAAACGTACTGATTAAAAATCAATTGACGACATTAGGCAAAACCCATAAGAGGTAAAAACAGGAGGCATTTCTTTAAACCAATGACAATCATCTTGGGCGGTGCTAAGCGCCGGACGGAGCCACGATGCCGCTGCAAAATAGCCTCTGGAACTTGTTTTGGTGGAACATGTGTACGTTCAAAAGTAGTTTTAGTCGTTTAACAGAAAACTCCGATTGGACAGATAGTCTAGCTAGCTGTCTGGATTTACCCTGCAGAGATCTGAGGAGCAGTTAACCAGAGTCCTCACAAATCCACCAGAGTTTAAATTACAACACAAAGAAAGCGGAAGGTGATGGACATCTGGCAAAAAAGAGTGATATTTGCCGGAATTTCCGGATTTCACATCAAATGTCTTTATATGTGGGGACATGGATGGAATCTCACGAGCAAACTTGTAAATGAACTGTAGGGTTTTCTAGGGTAGGGTTAAAAATTGTAAATGGTCCCTTACAAACAAAATGAATAAAACATTTTTCATAAAATTTGTGCTGCTTACCTAACTTTTTTATCACAAGGACCTTCTTTGATATACAAATGTTACGATAAAAAAGTTGTAATCTGTGGATTATCCAGAGTAATGGGGACAGATATATTGGCGTTATCCTTTTTTTATTTTATCATTTAAAGTTTGTATTGCTGTGAGCACCACAAATAAAATACCCTTTACCTCCACTGTATTGGAGCGGACGCTTAAATCTCAGAGAAAGATATCTCAAAGTTATCTGCATTGCTCCAGCCACTGGAGGTAAGTGACTTTCTTTTGTAATATTGGTGAACTAACCCTTGAAGAATAACCATATTGTCATAAATGCCTTGAAGCCGAATGCGTCTTAAAAATAAGACTGAAGATGATTTAATGTCAGCAGAACAATGTGGCAGCACAGGTTGCTGTGTTATTTAAAAAAGGTAAACTGAATTTATGTTTTGTTGCCATTCATATGATGACCTGAGTGCTTTCTATAAAATGTGCTCAATTTGTTTTGCTTAGATGACCGCTAAATATTGTCTAAAACAACATCAAATCTGTGAAGAAAAGACCTTCATGACATTTACAAATTGTCCCTTTATTCTGAAGATTTCCTCACCTATAAGACAAAACGCCACAACAAACTTGACATAAGACATGGTAAGTGAATGAGCAAATCATCTCATTTTAAAATATGCTTAAAGGGATACCGATTTAGCATTCAGCTTTGTATCAGTAGAAACCCGGTAGTATTTCTGAATGACCGTGCGTCCCTCACTCTTATCCCCCTGAGACAGGAGATATCTGCATTGGGGAGTCCGGAAAAAATCTTCCGATGACGTAAAATGACGATTTTTGCGTCATCGGAAGATTTTTTGGCCAGAGCAAAAGACTACAACCAGTAGTAGGACCTACTTCCGCATGTTTTAAACCCGCCCATCACCCGAAGCGTCTTGAATCCTCGCTAAACAGGGCTCTGCTCTATCTTCTCAGCAGCAAACTTTTACAACAATTATGTGCATTCAAACTACCGCACGTGTACCACCGGGATACATCGCTACAGATCGGAGAATATGCAGGAAACGTTATTACAGACGAAATAATCGGCCCACTACAAGAGCTTCGCCTGCCACGGAGAACAGCACGGAGACCGCGGGCTCGCTCCTACCCCGAGCCGGGGTAGGGGGCATTCACGTCGGATAGGTGGGAAGCTAAAGCTAGCCGGGGGAAAGGCACATCCAGAGCGAGCTAACGCTAGCCGGCCACCTGTCCCATCAATCCTGCTTGCAAGTGTCCGTTCATTTAACAACAAACTGGACTACATCCAACTTCAACGATGTTCCCAACGCGAGTTCAGAGACTGTGTTTTTTGCTCAACAGTGAACCGGACTGTCCAGCTACCAGGCCTGCTAGCCCTCCGACAATCCGAGCTTGTTTTACTGTCTATGGCTCTCTCTCATGGGAGAACTTCTCAGCAGCAAACTTTTACAACAATTATGTGCATTCAAACTACCGCACGTGTACCACCGGGATACGTCACTACAGATCGGAGAATATGCAGGAAACGTTATTACAGACGAAATAATCGGCCCACTACAAGAGCTTCGCCTGCCACGGAGAACAGCACGGAGACCGCGGGCTCGCTCCTACCCCGAGCCGGGGTAGGGGGCATTCACGTCGGATAGGTGGGAAGCTAATGCTAGCCGGGGGAAAGGCACATCCAGAGCGAGCTAACGCTAGCCGGCCACCTGTCCCATCAATCCTGATTGAAAGTGTCCGTTCATTTAACAACAAACTGGACTACATCCAACTTCAACGATGCTCCAAACGCGAATTCAGAGACTGTGTTTTTTTTGTTTCGTGGAAACATGGCTGAACAACAGTGAACCGGACTGTCCAGCTACCAGGCCTGCTAGCCTTCCGACGATCCGAGCTAGAGATGCTCTGTATGAAGGTGAGCTGTGTTAACACGGACTGGTGCAGAAATGGGGTGATTTGCATCCAACTAACTGCTAACCGCTGGAGTTTGTGACTGTTACATGGCGACCATTCTACATTCCACGCTAATTCACGGCTGTGTTTGTACTCGGTGTTTACAGCCCACCAAGCCTAATGCTGGTATGCTTAGCTGAACTTTACGGAACCTATAATGTCTGTGTGCACTAAAGGTAGCCTGTTTCGTATGTCGTTATTATATAATGTAGTTTATATATATATTTTAAATGTGTAACGCCACTTGAGCCACAATGAAACGTTGTTTTGTGTATATGGTTGAAATAACAATAAAACACATTGAGTTGAGTCGAATGCCTCGCTGTCTGTCTGTCAAGCGGTAGGCGTGGCTTGGGAGTGGACTCAAAGCAGCGAAGCGAAGTGCATTCTGGGATTTGGTGTCTTTCATCCATATGAGCCAAAACACATTTTCTGGCTTTTCTCGGCCTAGAAGGCACCAATTAAAATTTTTTTTTCACATTTCTGCTACATAAGTGACCCAATTTAAAGATATATTCAGCTTTCCAGCGGTGAAGTATCCCTTTAATCACTTTATTGACTGCTGCTCGAGAAAAGAAATCATGAAATCCTGTGTCCTTGATTTATTGGAGATTTACATAATCCATACTAAGTAATGAGAAGCCTGAGGTATTAAAGCCCATATGTCGTCAAGAAAATGCAGATGAGTTAGCAGGCTTATTGACCCTCCTAGTGGTTGTGCTCAGGGGCGGCTTCTGGGGCTCACATAAGGGCCATGGGTAGCCCCCCCCGTAGTCCGTCACCCATGGTCGTTCTTTGCTCAATCTCTGACTGGACCAGAAAATCAATGCCAGGGATTTTGTTTTACTTTCTATTGCCATACATTCTGTGACCTCTACTAAAAGTAGGTTCCAAGACCAGTCATGCTGTTTACGCCAAATTCCTACCCTACCTATGTTATGCAACTTAAAAATAGTAACTTTGTAATTTTGTCTCTCTTTAGGTGGCAGGGGTGAAAATCCTCAATTTTTTTGTGTACTGGTTTCAGAATGATGAAGACAGTTGGAGAACAATTAGATACGAAATAGGATGTCAGCTCTACATAATGATTGTTTTCTTTGACAACAATCATGTTTTTCTCAAATGATGTACAGATGTTTAGGCATTCTGTTATCTAAAATGGCTTATCTGACAATAAACCAGCAACCAATTAGGAAATCCAGCTCTCCAATCAGTCCTTGTCAAGATGCAACGCAGATGGACAATCTGTGTTGTTCTCACACACACACACACACACACACACACACACACACACACACACACACACACACACACACACACACACATCTGCAGGACTCCACCAAACAATCCCTATCAAGATAACAGTGTGTATCATCATCAAGTGTAGCTTTTATCAGCCTGTGGCGTTGTGTGGAGTATCAGACAAATCACAGAGCAAGCCTATGATATGCAAATTAACCCTCGAAAACATTTCAATCCCATAAACGCTATAGGCACCATATCATTTCCTTTAGTCAAATATGTTTCTTATATCTAATCATATGTAAATGCTTTCCTGTGCTGTGGGACCAGTTTTGTTATTACCACATGTATGTTGGGCTGGACTGGCTATGCACACCTAACACTGATTTATTTTGTAGAATATATAAATAAAATGTCAAATTCTAGATAATAAATATATGTTTTGGAAAACAAACAGAACATGATGTTTTTTTTACTACAAAAAGGAATAGAAAATTCAAAAAGAATATTAAAATCCAAACTGAAGAACAAACTGAAGAACAAACTGAAGAACAAACTGAAGAACAAACTGAAAAGAGACTTTTAAATCCAGATAATTGGATCTTCTATACTTGTAATTGTCATAGTTAACATACCTTTTTTTCCTACTCTATATTTATGAATAGCCTTATAATGGCAGCACGGTGGCCCAGTGGTTAGCACTGTGGCCTCACAGCAAGAAGGTTCTGGATTTGAATCCAGGTCGTTCCAGGCCTTTCTGTGTGGAGTTTGCATATTCTCCTCGTGTCTGTGTGGGTTTTCTCTGGGTGCACAGGTTTCCCCCACCATCAAAAAACATGTACTAGGTTCTCCAGTCACTGCCCTTGATCAAGGCACTGGCTAAGATCTGGAGTTGGTCCCCGGGTGCTATGATTGGCTGCCCACTGCTCCCTTGAGGGAGGGTTTAAATGCATAGAATGAATTTCACTACATGTATGTGTATGTGACAATAAAGTACCTTCTTTTGAATGGGTTGATTCATAGTGCCCTCTTTTTTAGTGGATGTGTCCAAAAAATCTGGAAGTGACACTTGCTGTGCAGCGTAATGGAAATCGTGACTGGCACAATAGGTCCAACCAAAACGCGGCATCTGACTCATCTTCACAAAGCGCTTTCATTAGAAAGGACGGGTAATGAATTTATCTGCGAGGATGGTGGCCACTTGTTTAGCACTACAACATAAAAGCATTTGACTCAACTATTGTGGAAATAACCATGCACTACTCGTGAAGTTAGAGCTACCTTGGCATTTGGAACATTTATCTCGGATTTCCTCAAGTAAGTTCTGGTCTCGTTGTTGGCAGTAACATTTATTTAGCATGAATGTAAAGTGGAGTGATAGGCCTATATACGGTGTGTTACATTCAAGCTGCACTAATCAATATTTGGTAACACTTTACTTGAAGGTATCTACATAAGAGTGACATGACACTGTCATGAACACATGACACTGTTCTCTACATCATCATTTTGCAATGACACTGGGGATATTTTGGACTTTTATTAAAAATGACATATTGGTCAGTTTGGACATTCATGAGCAATGAATATGCCAACCATCACAACAGTGAGATGTGCAATTCATTTTCTACCAAACACATTTTTCATTTAATTGTTGATTGTAGCAAATATAGTTTGAATTAAAAAGCAATAATTTGTTTGTCTGCCATTCAATGGTCTTAAAGTGCTGCTGACCCTGATTAAGCTTCACTAGTCTGGGTTTTAGGAAGAGTTTTGCTAATGGTCTCTGTGATGTTTCAGAGGCTCTTTCACTCTAGCAAGTCAAAAAGGAAACACTGAATTATTGTAGTAATTTACACATTTACAGGCACGAACTATGGTATACTTTGAGTTATTGTTCAAAAGCATCACTGGTCTCAGTCTTCAAAAATCACAATTTCAGTCATACCCTAAACTGCCCATCCACATACACATGTTGATATTTCCAGACATGTAACAGCGCTGACTTTCACCTTTTAAACTGTAGTCTCCCGGCAACATGAGCGCCTTAACTTGTAAGGCCCGTCCTCCCGTCGACCATGAACTTCTTGTCTTTCCAGGTCAAGATGGAAAATCAACTTTTTTTGGCGCTTTTTCAGGCATTTTTGTCCCTTTTACATCGCTTTTTTTTTTTTTTTTAATTCATGGTCAAAAACCTAATACAAATTACATTATACCTAATTTTTTTTGTCTAAAAAAAGCTGAAATTATGAAATATTTTGACTAATAGTTAGGATCAGAGTATGTTGAAGAATAATCACAGTTTGTCAAAATTTTGTTTAAAAACCATTTAATTTGCAAAGAATGTTGTATGGGTTCCATAAAACGTACATGCATGCATCCATGTTATTTCTGGGCAATTTTGTTAAAAGAAACCCATATTTCTGATATAAAAAACTTTGACACTAGGACAACACGAGGGTTACCAATGTGAGAAAGGTAGGTATATATAGGCACTGTACTGCGGTTGCATTTCTCCCTCCGAGCAGAGTTCGGTTGAGAACACCTTGCGCTCACCACATGCTGTCATCACTAAGTGTCGCAATGGGTGCAATTAGTCACGGGAATAAATATAGTCAACTTGCAGGGTCAATCTGGAAAGAGGAGAGAGTGCTTACAGCCTCATCATGGCGGCCGAGATGGGCCCCTCAAGACAGCTGGTCTGAAATGTGCTAACAGCATCACAGCTGGGCTCCAGTTTCAAACCTCCAGCCTTTCTTTTTTTCTTCTTCTGTTTTTCTTGGAGCAGTTTATGGAGGCATGATGAGAATGATGATGAGCATCTGATCCCGGATTACTACCAAAGGTTCCCTTAAACTGAACATGTGAGGCCTCCAGCTATTGATTACAGCTTTTTTTTTATCCTCCATGAGTAAATGTATAGCCTCAGATCCTCAGTTTAAAGTGCAGGCTTAATGTAAGATTGTACATTTTTTCATACTGCAGCTATTATTATCACCGTAACTACTAGTACTGCTGCTACTACAACTGCTATTACTACCACTGCTGCTATGACATCTATTATTACATTTATATTGCCCCCGGGATTATACTGTATCTGTCTGCCACACATTAACACACTTTTTATCTGTTGTCATTTAAATGTTATTCAGTGTGCCGATGTGCTGCAATAGCAGCAATGGCTCTCGTATATCTGGATGGACTTTTGGCTCTCCTTATATCAACTGCCGATAGAAACAATGAAAAAAAATGGTTCCTAGACATTTGCTTGGCAACCGTGATCTCCACCAATCAGAGACTTTGCTGTTATGCTTAGGATTGTGGGTAGTGTAGTACTTTCCTACAAAATTTTCTACATTTTGTGCCGGTCGCAGGCAACCGTGATCTCCACCAATCAGAGACGTTGCTGTTACGCTTAGGACGGAGACAAACTGGATGCGTGGCGTGAGCGTGGCGTAAGCTTGGCGTTTCTGTTGCGTGTCAGCTGCATGTCAGCTGTGTGGATTTTTGCTGTCTCACACACCAGAAACGTGTCTGCTGCTGAGCCTTGTCTGTTTACATGTATGTTTCCCATTGATTTACTTTGATTTGCTTTGCTAAAACCACCAGACTCCATGTAAATAATCAGTACTTTAAGCATCCTAAACCCACCAGACTCAAAAATCAAAAGAAACGGTAAGTGGTACTGCGTTGTACTCTGGTCTGGACCTGTATGCATTTGTGGTGTCTTGTAAGCCAAGTCTTGTAAGTAACAATTGTATTCTCTCTCTCAGTGACAGTGTGACGTATGTATCTACTTAGCTAGTGTTATTCGGATGTGCACCAAGTCGTAGGCACACTGTCAAAATTTCTTCCGGAATTTTCTAGTTGTAATTATTATTATGTCATTTGCTGAAATACATGCTGTGCACTCGGCCCCATTGAAAATGAGTGTGTCCCTCAATGGGCCCCGAGTTTAAAATAAAGGTTTGAAATGAAATTAAAATACATGAAACGTATGGGCGGATGTGGCTCAGTGGTAAAGCGGTTGCCTGCCAATCAGAAGGTTGGTGGTTTGATTCCTGGCCTTCCAGTCCCATGTCCAAGGAGGCACCTTGTACGGCAGCCTCGGCCACAGTGTGTGAATAGCTCCTGTACCATGTAAAAACGCTTTGAGTAGCCGTTAAGACTATATAAATGCAGTCCATTTCCTGCTGCCTGAGCAGTTCAGTCTCAGTCTTTAAAGAGGTATATGTGGTATAAGTACCTAACTATAACCCAAAATATTCAGGTTGTGTACACTGAAGTGGAAAGTGAGTCGCATCTGTTCTTTTGTGCTGTAAATACTATGATGATTTAAGAGTTGCAATTCTCCATGAAATGACTTAATCAAACCCTGAAATATCAGATGATCAAAAATGGAATTTGTTTTCCAGGATTGCTAACTGTGTGTAAAAGCCTGAAAAAGAACACATTGTTTGACTATATGATGTTTGGAGTATTAAAATTATACAGTACATGTTATGTTAGTGATTAATGAATTTTGTTGCAATGTTGTTTGTTGTTTGACATGTAGGTTTCAAATATAAATGTGAAAACTATCACACAATTTTATTTTTTGGATTATTATTTGAAAATATACAGTTTATGTATGGTGGTCAGTCTCTTTCTATATACTGCTGCTACTTCTACTACTTTTAGTACAAACGCTGCTACTACTATGATTAATACTGCTACTGCTATTATTACTACAGCTGCTACTACTACTATAGTCTGGATCAACGGAAGTACATTTCCAGGATAATTGCCTGACATCTGACACCAATGTCCCTCCCCTTCCGCTCTCTGTGTGTTGCCGTTCGCTACGGGAAACAACAAACCTCAAGCTAGCAAGCTACACGCTGAAAATGGCAAGTTTTTAAGACAATTTGGATCGTGCAACAAGGCAGTCCTGCTTGGTTCTTTCAGGGAAGGATTGTAAAGATTTACAAAGAATATGTTTACGGTATTTACTAACTGCGACGTTTTGGGAACAATTGATGGGGATTTGTTATGGACAAAATACACACAGCGATACCACGGTAAAGTAAAGTTAGCTAGGAAAAAACAAACAAACGTTTGGCTAGTGGAAAGTCTGATTGGCTGGTAACTTTAACAATCTGCTAGCCATGTTAGCTGGGGATGAAAAAAACCCTGACTACTACTATTACTACAAACACTACTGCTAAAACTGCCACACCTTCTACTACTAATGCTGCTTCTACTATTACTATCAAGGTTTCAAATACCTACTACTATTTTTACACACACATGCTCAGTACCTATACATGCAGTAATGGACAGATGTCAGAGTGAGGGGGCTGCCCATAGAAAGGCACCAAGAGCAGTTGAGGGTTTGGTGCCTTGCTCAAGAGCACCTTGGCAGTGAACTGGCACTTCTTATACACATACTTTGGTCCATATGGGGACTTGAACCAGCAAACCTCCAGTTCCCAACCCAACTCCCTACTGACTGAGATACTGCTATTACATACTACTACTTACTACTACTACTACTACTACTTCAACAAGGATTATTACAACACTACGACCCTGAAGAGACTGGTCCAGCAGAGTTGATATCAGCCTTGAAATCACTCTTGAAATGTAATTTGATGGACTGTCCTCATACACTTTTACTGCATATTCTTTTACATTATGTCATTTTTAGGGCTGTCAATCGATAAAAAATGTAATCGAATTAATTACAGACTCTGTGATTAATTCATCTAAATTAATTGCATACATAATGTTTGCTGTGAAAGTATTTTAAATATTTCAATTCACATGAATCAATGAATAATCAGCATTAGTGGCATTAAAGTTAAAAAACTATTTTTATTATTATCTTCACTGTTCAAATAATGACCATAACAATCAACAATATGACCTAATATGCTGAGGAAATAAATTCAAAAGTGCTTCAGGAATCGGGTTATTTCACTAGTAAATTGCTATTGAACGACAAAAACATCCACCACATTTTACAATAACTTTGAATGCACCACGAGGCTGTAGGTTACCAGTTTCATTGAACGCACCGTCTCTGTAACGGCTGCAGCTGCAGAAATGTCTAAATCCTCTACAGTGAGTGAAACACAGTCAAACTTTACACCGTTTAGCATTAGCTGTCAGCATTTTAACCGTGTTTAATCCAGCTGCTAGCTAGCAGAAGGCTAACGTTACCTGCTGCTGAGTGGAGTGTTAACTAGCGTCACGTGCAGCGATGTTTCTGTTGCCTGTAGCAACGCATTCTCTCGTCTCCCTCCTTCATTTTACAGTTGAATGGCGGCTAGAACGGCTCCGGGTGAAAGGTCAATATGGAATGGATTAATCTACGTTATTTTTTTTAACGCACTATTTTTTCTCAGATTAATTAATCAAAATGAATGCGTTACTTTGACAGCCCTAGTTATTTTCTTTCCTTTACAATGTGATCACATTCTAACAAAGTTCTGTGGTGAACAGATAATACGTGTATGGCTTTCTGTGCAGTGTACTGTGGTGGGTGAGCTGTATTCTTACACTTCTCCTGAGGTATTTGGTCTTTCTTGTGATTTATTCTGCTGTAAATGTACACATCCGGCAGTGAGCGCGCTCTCGTGGAGCGCCACATATCTTAATAGATATCTTTGTACCGTTTCTACTGTCCCACATGACGACACTGCATTTAATTAGTTTCCTCAAACAGCTCACAGTTGACACAGTCCAAATTGTTTTCCTTATCTTTGCAGCAGAGTTTTATTTTGCACAAAGTTACTTTCAATTCTTTCACTTATAATTATTTGAAAAGCTATTTATGGAGTGCAAACGAATAAATCATGTTGCATTATTTCTAAAAGGAAAATGTCCCTCAAAAGGCAATAACAGGTGAGAGTACAAGGTGATGAATCTCAACTGAACGGTATATTTGAGTATGGCCTTTTAAATCATTGAGTGAATGAATGAGTGATTGAATGAATCAAAGCTCCACTGCCTAAAGACATGGATGGCTGGGTCAAATACTACCTGCAAATAATTCTTCGCCTTGGCTTTAACCTGCTTGGAGGGCCAGATGAAATTGGCCTGCCGTATGAAGTCTGGATGGTCAGGCAAATCACACAAAAAAGATATGAAACTGACATCAAGACACTTTCCTGTGATTGCTTAACTTCATGCTCTGAGACATCCAGAAAATTCCATCTCTCCTAAACCTACAGTAATATCACTGAGAGAACAGAACATACTAGCGAGAATAGGAGCAGATGACTGTGTGCTGTTTCCTCTATACCCGATCAAGACAACAATTCCAGGACTATTTGCACCGTGCATAAATATTGCCGCCACATTGCCGGGTCATGGTAACTTTCTGAAGAGATCCAGTTACCATATTCCAACCATGGATGTATATCTGTATCAGTGTCTCTGTGTCCCAATCAGCAGCGGCAGATGGTTGCCCACCTAGAGCCTGGGTCTGTCTGAGGTTTCTGCCTGTAAAAAGGAAGTTTGTCGCACCAAATGCTTGCTCTGGGAGAAATTATAAATTGAAATTGTTGGACCTTTGTAAATTATAGAGTGTGGTCTAGACCTACTCTGTAAAGTGTCCTGAGATAACTCCTGTTGTGAATTGACACTATAAATACAGTTGAATTGAAATTGAATGGATGTATTATAAGACCTGGACACGTTTGATGCGGAGCCCCGTTCATTCCTATGAGGGATGCTCAGTGGCGCATGAAGCCTTCAAATTACCCAGACGATCAGCACTACTTCCGTATTGTGCGGCCCATAGAGCAAGCGAGCTAGAGACCTCCGCCGGCCGAGCCGGCTACTTCCTGTTTAGCCCGCTAACTTGAATGGGGATTAAATGATTAAATTGTGCGGCTCTTCTAGACTTTCCAAATGTTGTCAGACCGAATGGATCAAATTCTGACAGTGAAACAAGTTATTTCGCCGAGATTGTGATGCTATAAATGTATCCACTGATTTACAGACGTCTCTTTCGCCATGTAAGTCTATGGGGAAAAGTCTTTTTGGGCCAGAGGGCATCACATGACGGGCGGGGAGTTGCAACCCCACCGTTTGGCCGCTGTGTTCAATTTGCTTCAAAGCCCGCCGCCCTTCCTGGGGGCCTGATTCCAACTCACACTGTCAAGTTCCATCCATCCATCCATCCATCCATCCATCGTCGTCCGCTTATCTGTGGTCGAGTCGCGGGGGGAGCAGCTCCAGCAGGGGACCCCAAACTTCCCTTTCCCGAGCCACATTAACCAGCTCTGACTGGGGGATCCCGAGGCGTTCCCAGGCCAGGTTGGAGATGTTGTCAAGTTGACACATTGAAATTTACGTTTCACTGAACTGGCTTAAAAACCTGAGTTGAAATAGTGATAACTCATCAAATGAAGTTGAAATTTCACAACTCATTATGTTAAGTGGATATAAACTAAGAAGAAGAGGTTACTATAACGTATTGATCAGATCCTTTTTTACAGTATGGTGCCTTTGCCCATTTTGTCCATTCTTGACTCTGTATGACGTAAATACGTCCTTGAGCTCTATAGAAAGCTACCTCTCGTTGTTCAGACATACTGCCTTTTACCTTTTTATATGCAGTGTTGATCATGCCATACAGTAGCACTCACACTACAGCTAAGCAACGTGGTTAAAGGATTAGCCTGGCAACATGCTGTTCTTTTGTTATTGTCAACAAATCCCATGAAAAGTCTAAAACCAACAATGTCTTAGTCCATCTCTCAATACTTTCCAACTTCCCCACCCTGTGTTTTGCCCTCAGCCTCAAGCCCATTGGTCCCTAGTGAAGAAAATCTTTTATATATAGTTTCATTTTCAAAAATATGCTAAATGATATCTTAAAACAGTTGTAGTTTTAAGCAAATGTTACTCAAACAGGGTGCATTTATTGGGGACTATTTTCTGCTGCGGATTGATACAGTACACATTTCATGCTCTATAGTTAGATTTACAGCAGCAATAGAGCATATGTAGTATTTAGTCAAACATAAACTACATTGTTTGTTGTAATGAAGTAACAGCATGGGTCATTGACATTTTAAATAGTATCTGAGAAAACAATAATGAAGGAATAATATATATGAGGCTTTGGAGACACTGACAGTATGTTAGTAGGATCGGTTAATTGTTGGTTTATGGTCTTTGCATAGGGTTTATAAACCCTATGACAATGTAGAATAGTAGTAGTTTTCTTGATCATCAGTGAAGGACATTACAATACTAACATTGTTTTCCTATTCTGATCCATATGACAATATGTCAAATGTATGTAAAATGGCAAATAAAACTGACGTTCAATGCAGGGGAATGCATTCTTCTGCTGTTTTACACACGATTCACAACTCTGCAAACGTGTAAAACAGCCCCCTCAGAAACTCATTTTGTGAGTTTATAATTACAATTTGCCTGAATTCATTAAGACAGCAGATTTAGTAAAAGTATAACACAATAGGCTCATATAACCATGACACAGTTCCACTTTAAATATTAACTCGCACTAATTTTCACAACATCGTAATTTGGATTTTGCAATCAGCCAGAAAAATCAGTTGTTCTGCCAGAGCTGTTTCCTAGTTCTTTTATTTATTGCATTCTGCTACAACCAAATGAATGCAACTACTGTCATGAAACAAACCCTGTTCTGTTTAACTTAACTTTAATCCAAACAACTGCACTGCTCTTCCAGTGGTGGAATGTAACGAACAGTACATTTACTCAAGTACTGTACTCAAGTACAAATTTGAGGTTACTTCTACTCCGCTTCATCTCAAAGAGAAATATTGTACTTTTTACTCCACTACATTAATTTGACAGCTTTAGTTACTAGTTACTTTACATTAAGAGTTTTGCACACAAAACACATGTAGTTTATAAAATCTGATGACATGATTAGATGATTAATCACTTAGTTGGTTGACAGAACTGTTTGGATCATTTAGAGTTTCTAAAACGATCTTTCTGCATTTTGTACTTTTACTTTTAAGTACATTTTCCTGATGATACTTTCATACTTTTATTTATGTAACATTTTCAATGCAGGACGTTTACTTGTAACAGAGTATTTTTACAGTGTGGTTTTAGTTTAGTAAGTGAAGGATCTGAATACTTCTTCCACCACTGTTCCCTTCCTATTCACAAGTAAATAAGGTTCACTCCTGTACATTTTACAGGAAAAAAGTCTGACTGTTCTTGAAGTGCTCTTACAACTGTTAAGAGTATGACAATGGGTAAAAGTGTCCCATTTCCTTCAGAAGAGAGAGACTCAGTCTGCTGCAGTGAATGTAACCACTTCACAGAACATGAATATTACAATGGCTCTCGTTGCTGTAGCCTAGAAACAACAGTGTGCAGGATCCACCTTCACTGCTTTTTAAGTGTAGCCTGGAAAAACTGGAGGACAGGCAGGCCTGGCGCAGTGCTTTCCTCTAGATACAAGTCCTCCACTTGAACAACACTATCTGACTACAATAACGGAGAAAGGACTTCTCTGGTCGATTCCAACATTTTTTTAATTGGGGTGGCACAGAGGGGACCAGTAATCCGTCAAGGGGGGGGGGGGGGGGGGGGGGGGGGGGCACATTGTTTATCAGAATACAGCCTAGAAAATCTGCTTAGAAATATGAGAAAAATTGGATAGAACAACACAATCTAATTCCGCAAAATAAATCATCACATTAATTATTAATTTCACTTTTTTTTCATTTTAATCAAATTGTGTATCCTAATATAATACACATTCTCAGTCTGCCACTTAAAAAAACAAAAAAACAATGCCAGTGCTGGTTCCATGGTATTAGAATTTTGCATAGTCATCATGGAAACATGAATTGGTCATGTGACAAGGGCTGGGAAGATTGGCAGAACAGGCAGCCAAGTGACAGTACTCTGATCCAATGGAAACCACCATTGTCAGATTGACACCACTCTAGCCCAATGGATTGGGGGGGGGGGGGGGGGGGACAATCATATTCCACCCCACGCCCCCCTTCTAGCCCCGCCCCTGGCACCTGTGCTGCGGGAAGGGAAGTTCTTTTTAAAAGTCCTGCCGCTTCATCTAAACTCAGCGGGTTGAAAATCGAGTTTGAACTCTTTTCTTACGTCATAGGTGCAAACTGGAATGAATTAAATTAGCTCCAACTTGATTCGATAAAACTTCATTCAGCATTATGGTGAAGGAAATGCACAAAGGGAATGCGATTTTAATGTGGAGCGTAAACCAAGAGAAACTCAGTGAACCCCTTCGTCACTGCTTGAAATAAATATTTATGACGCAAACGCATCATCGTAAGTCGCGTCAAACTGATTACATCATGTCTCCTTTCAAGGGGGGGGGGGGGGGGGTCGTAAGAAATTAATGCATTAATGGAAACTGGATTGATTTGGACTTGCAGGGTTTTTTAGTTTTCATGATCACCAGCTCTCATAGTTCACCCATCTTTTTTTCAAATAAAGCTCTTGATCCAACAGCAAACCCCTGCAGTAATGTAAATCCCTAAACCTAAGGAATACACATTCAAATGTCTAAATGTCAAAAGTAAAGCGGGATGAGTAGAAGTGGCGTCAGATTTGCTGTTTTGTATATAATGTTCTTTTTCTGTATTTTCTGTTTATTTCTTATTCCTGTATGTTTTTTGTTTGTTTGTTTGTTTGTTTGTTTGTTTGTTTGTGTATGCATGTACCAATCACGTATAGGTGTAACTCACTGTGGCAATAAAGCCTTTTTCTGACTCGGATTCTGAACTCAGAGGAGCTGTCCTTTCAGCACCACCCTGCTGCTGCCGCTGCTCTCAGCCAGTCCCGTTCCCCAAGCCTCCTCCATCACATCTCCTCTCCACAAGCTTAAAGAGTCAATCTCGGTGCGACTAACCCCCTAAACTCGAAATACTCTGTCAGGCTTCCGTCAAAGACAAAGTTGAATTCGTAACTACTCCAGCTGTGGCCAACGGAAACCCATATGTGTGTTTTAACACCCAACTGAGTGCGCAACGTCATCCTTCAGTGTTATTTAGTATGAATCTAAATATCCTCATGTTATTTGACCGTGGCGACACAAAGCTCCATCAAGTATAGGCTACAACTCCTTTCGGACCGGCGCGTGACCATACTGCAACATGTTGCTTAAAAACTTCTATCTTAAGTATCTTAAGACTCGACAGACATATTTGGGATCAGGTCGGATACTTTGGGACTGCTCTGAATATGAATACGAACATGTGTTTTTGTCAAATTCCTGTCTACATGCTGTTTTATTGACTTGACGATGGAACGGTCCTCATAATAAACTATGTCCTGTTGCGCAACAGTGATAATACTCCGACACTGAGAGGCACCTGCACTGGTTATGGGCTCGGTTATGCTGTTTTTTTAGAGATGGAACTCACCAAACAAAAAGACTGATACTTACCTATGGTGGTTATGACTGTGATGGCAAAGTAAAACGACCCTGCGAATTTCCACTGCACCCCGGCTCTGTGGGGCTCTGCCTCCATGATGATGCTCTCCAGTTTGCGGTAATCATCCTCGCTGATGTTATATTTCCCCTGGAGACGCTTCTCCTCGGCTTCCAGCTGCTCCTTTTCCCGCATCTCGAAGTCGGACTCCAGGGCGTCAAAGACGGCGGCCCCGACGAGCAGGTATGTGAACGTGCAAATGATCAGGGACAGGGTCCGCACGTTTTGCCGCTTCATGGCCAACAGGAACCGGCGACCGAGGGGCTCATGTCCCCTCGGATTCCCCGGGAAGCCGCAGCAAGCGTGGGGGAAGCCGTGTGGACAGCGCCTTGAAGCGGAGGCGCAGAAAGGTGCGCTCCGGTGACTGTGGCCGCGGTGCACGCCGGAGTCGGAGCAGCGGTGGAAGCCCCCCGCCTTGTAGTGATCCCGGGGACACACTCCCAGATCCTGCTCCTGGTTGGCGGAGAGACACAAGAGACTGCTCGATCGCCTGGACCAGGAGCCCTGCAGCCGAAAGACCCTGCGCAAGACCTGCCCAAACCAAGTCCTCCCGGTGCGCAGTGCCATCAACAAGCTGCTCCCCAGATCGCCTGTTGGTCTCTGTGTTCCTCAAGTGCACTATACTGATGTGAATCAATTCTTCCAATCAATTAAGTGATCGGTTATTTACTTTGATGCTCCACTCGCTCTGTCTTTGATTAAAATGTCCTAGAACTGGGCATCTTTCCGCATGTCTCTAAGTTTCAGCTACACACCAACCTGTTCATTGTAACCTCATCAGCATGCAGGCTATTTTTAGCGGCCATCCACAACATACAAAAAAACATCCAGTTTCTGTGGAATTCTTAAATGGTCCTCACACACCGCTGACATCCTCATCACAAATGTGCTGAGTCGCGGATAAGAGCGGAGGGGTCACAGAGTATCGCAGAGGAACACACCAAGTTGGGAAACGTTACTCACACAAACATTTTCACAGCATTATTTCCGCTTTGCAGTTGCTTTATTCCTGGATCAACTCACCACTTGTTAGAGGAATAAAGAAAAACATTCCAAGCACAACGAATCATCGTCGACAACAGGTTCCATCGCAAAGAACAGTTCCCCCACTATATCTTTTTAGACTGTGTAGAAGATAAGAAATACAAAACATACTTTAGAGCTCGAATAAGCAAAATGCATTCAGGCAACAACACGCTCCATGCCCGCAGTGGCACTTATGCTCCGTTGCGCACATCCAAACCTTCCCTCCAGTACAGTCTGATCAGTTTAAACTGATTCAAAAAAGACTACATGTGCTTTTCCTCGCCGTACGGAGGGGGGCTCTGTTAACCATACGTGTCACGAACTGCTCGTATTTTGAAGGCTCGACATTTTATGTCTCCACACACACTCCAGACTCTAATCGGTGGGCGTTGCTCCTCCTGTCTCTGCGTTTTTCTCTTTTTCCAAGTGTCACGATGCATCCAAATGTTGGCTGAGGATCTGCCTGTACTCTTGGAAGCTTTCTCTTGGGGGGGGGGGGGGGGGGGGGGGGGGTGGATCAGCTGGGGCACAACTGACTGCATCCCCCCGTCTCCACGCCGCGCAACCGCCCACGATGACCACTCCCACTCATGATATGGACAGAGAGGGTTTACTTAGACTCAGATGTGATCATGAGGGCTTTTTACATTCCGCCAGCAGTGGAGAATCAGCTGCACAGGCTGCTGCGCTGTCCAAGGTGCTGAAGGCTGACAGCCTGATGCGCACAGTATACAACCCAAGTTATCATACACACACTGAGGATAGATGCAGCAGGGAGAAATACATATAAAGAGATTGCATAGACAACCCACCATAAAAAGGCTGGATTAGCGCCCACACCAAGGCCCTCAAGGGGCCCAAAGGCTCCAGGTTCAGTGTGCTGTAGCAACGGTGGTCATGTGATTCATTGCGAAATGGATTGTAATACTTTATATACATCTAAAGCAGTATGTGATTATGATAACACATGATTATGATTCATTCTTGATTCCCTTTACAGACCCCAAACCCCCTTTTCAAATTAAATAAATCTCTTGTTTAATATTTAACATTCACATTGGAGTCAACCTATGGTTTGTATGAGTTTATATTGTAGCATCCCCAAGGTAGGCATGAAGGAAATATCCCAGCAGTGTTGTAGTCGAGTCACCAACTGTCGAGTCGAGTCAGAGTCGAGTCACAATTACCTGAGTTCGGGTCTGAGTCGAGTCTCGAGTCCCCAGTGTTTGGGTCCAAGTCACTAAAAAACAGTTCAAAAGTCCAAAACCTACCGTTTTAGTCAGGCCTTTCAATAAACAATCCATGTATTCCTTTTCTTTAACCATCTACTTATGGTCCGTTTTATTTAGTTGTTGATATTTGGTTTGTTTTAGTAAGTTTATTAATATATATATTTGAAGTAGTAGTCTACTATAGTCTCTGGAAGTAGTCTACATATGTATTTTATGGATTGTTTTTAACAATCTACAGGTTATGTTCTTATTAGCCACTGTTTAGAGCTTTTATTTATTTAAGTATCTTTTGGTTTTGAAGTTTCTTGCCTCTGGCGCTTCCTCGGTTCTGTTCAGCTCGATTCCTGTTTTTAAATGAAATCATTTTTGTCGATTTAGAGGTGGGTGAACAAGGCCGGGGGGGGGGGGGGGGGTGTGTGTATGTGTTATGTGTGTTTATTCTACTTCGTTTAAGAATGCTTGATTCTGATTGGCTGGGAGGAGGGCATTAACCCGGCATATTGATCGCTGACTGACTGAGCACAGGGGACTACTTTTTGAGGGAGATGAACTCAAACAGAGTATACATTTAATAAGCATGCAATACGAATAAGAAAAAGCATAATTATTAAAGTATTTGAATTGTTTGATTATGTTGGCAAGCAAGAAGTAGAATAAACGGGATAATCACCTCAAGGCGGGGCAATAAACAGTTTGATATGCCCGGCTGGTGGACGGTCGTCTCGGGCGGTAAGCCGTCCACCAGCCGGGCATATCAAACTGTTTATTGCCCTGCCTTGAGGTGATTATCCCTTACTTATCTGGGTGTGAGTGTGTGAGATATTGTATGAAGCACTTTGTGCTACATTTACATGTATGAAAAGTGCTATATAACTACTAAAGTCTGACTGATTGATTGATTGATTGATTGATTGATTGATTGATTGATGAAGTCGAGTCACCATTACCAGCGTTCGAGTCCAAGTCTGACTCTCGAGTTCAAGTCATCAAGGTTGAGTCTGAGTCACCTTTAAAGAGCTGATAAATAAAGCAAATAAAAGAGGGTCTACATTAAACAAAAGTGGCACCACTGTATGTGCTAGGGGGCATGCACGCATCATGAGCTGCAGTCGCACCCTGCCACTGCAGGAAACAGTTACAGACTAAATATATATCAATATCTTATATCACAGTTTCATGACCTATTACACATAAAAGTAGTCAGATACTTCATTCAACTTCCAAGTCCTATTTCCTGAATGCTCGAGTCAGATTTTATAAATCCTCAAGTCCGAGTCCAAAGCCGTTTTCCGACCGGAGGGATTTGTGCAGTTCCTAGAACATAACGTTCCTAGAAGCCTTTTTTTCTTGTGTTCTGACTGGACCAATTTGGTGATTATTAAGTTCCTCTGACCGCAGTTCCTGTAACTCTTCCAGCTCCTACTTCAGGACACGGTCTTTTTTCTTTCCTGCATAGTGGTGGTTAGACGGCTGTGTTATAATAACAAAGGTCAGTTCCTACGGCCACTTGGCCAGTGCGAATGCAAATTGAAAAAAGGTTTTTTTGGGGGGGGGGGGGGGGGTAGTTAGTAGAACTGTTTAGAAGTGGACTGTTCCTATAACTACGTTCCTCTAACTACTTGGTCGGAAAGAGGCTCAAGGCATCAGTGGGCGAGTCCAAGTCGTCACTGCTCCATCACTGCATCCCAGCAAAACTAACTCATGTTGGTCAACAAAAACAAAAGATTGTTCTTGAGACTAAGACTGATCTGGAGTACAACACTGGTGCAACCTGAACAAAAATGTGTTAAGAAAAGGGTGGAAATGGCAAATGAAAGGCCAGAAAAGTCCCCATACTCTACATACCAGTAAAAACTGGAAATAACACCCGCCTATGGAACAATACAATAAATATACTGTACAGATTTAATGCCAGTGACTACTGTCCACGTTCCCTTACCCCTTTGACCCAATGCAAATGTTCTGCTACTTTTCTCACTTTTACTGGGAGATAAATTAAAAATGAATCCATAAAATCATATTGTGGACTGTCCTGCTATAGAGCCTGAGCTACAAACCTCAATTGCTATTTTGACATGCATTATTTATTATGCTAATTTCTCTTTCTACTTTTAATAGCATTGCCTGGGACACCCCACAGATATTAGTCCTCCAGTCTGATATAAAGGGAATTGGGCATGTCGTGTGAAAAAAAGAAGAAATAAAAAGTGTAAAGATGTTATTTTATTTGGGTTATTAACTGTGAGTGAGGTCTGGTGTTCCTACTGGTGATTTGTTAGTTGTTTTTTGTCACATTTTATCTTCACTGCCTTTTTTCATATCCAGAAATTGGGGCGGAAGTAAACAAAATCTTCCTCCAGAGTGAACTGAGCAATAAATGTAAAAGCTGAATCACTAATGTAAAGGGTTTTCATACATACGAATGTCATTTCAGTAAGCCTTAAAAGGTTCACCACAAAGGACGCGAGGGATCTCTGTTTCCTGTCAGATTAGTTTTACAACTGCATATAGTCCATTTTCTCCATGAAAACACACTTTACACACAAACAGGAGCACGCTCATCTCAATGAGACTAAGAGTGCATACAGTGCTGGAAGAACTATTCAGATCTTAATAAATACAAGTACTAATACCATGCTCAGGCACATTGTAAAACTTACTGTTACAAGTAAAAGTCCTGAATTGAAAATGTTACTTAATATAAGTAAAAGTCTCAAAGTATTAAAAGTCAAAGTACTCACATTTTAGAAACTGGAAATGATCCAAACAGTTCTGTCAATCAACTGTGTGTTTAATGGTCTAATCATTACAGCTGGACTTGTAGGCCGTTATATTGTTGGCTAGTTTTTTGTTTAGTTTTTTAATATTATTTTTTGGGGCATTTTTAGGCCTTTTCATTTTTTTAAAGATTATTTGTTGGGGGCTTGTCTCTTTATTTGTGGTGAGAGTGGATGGACAGTAAAAGGAAAATTGGGAGAGAGATGGGGGATGACATGCAGCAAAGGGCCACAGGTCGGACTCGAACCCGGGCCGCTGCAAAGGAATCAGCCTACGTGAGGCGCACGCTCTTACTGGGTGAGTTAGAGGTCGCCCCGATTTTAGGCCCTTTTATTGACAGGACAGCTCAAGACAGGAAAGGGGAGAGAGAGGGAGAGGGGGAACGACATGCAGCTGCGGCAAGGACTGAGCCATTGTACATGGGGCGCATGCTCAACCAGGTGAGCTACCCAGGCGCTGCATGTAGTTTTTATTTTTATTTTTTTAATTATAAAACATATTTTTTTTTAAACTACATGTGTTGTGTGTGCAAAACTCTTAATTTGTAAAGTAGTAACTAAAGCTGTAACAGATGAATGTAGTGGAGTAAAAAGTACAATGTTTCTCTCTGAGATGTAGCGGAGTAGAAGTAGAAAGTGGCATGAAAAGAAAAGACTCAAGAACAAGTACCTCACATGTGTACTTAGGTGCAGTACTTGAGAAAATGTACTTAGTTACATTCCAGCACTGACAGGGCATGCAGCAAGTCTCTGCAGTGGCCAAGACGTCGGCCACAGCGTTTTTTTTTTTAAATAAAGGCAGCCATTTAGGAGTCTAAACAGCTCCACTAATCAACAGCGTCTGGATCTGTCGTCGCTCTATATTTAGCTCCCCGTTCTCACATCTCAATCTCCCCTCAGCCCACCCACAGAACTCCTGATGCATTCCTGGAGAAGCTCTGAGAGAGAAAAGTTTAATAATGGCAACAGCTTAGATTAGTCTCCATGGTAATGACACAAAATGTACAGTCCAACCCCTCTGCTCAGCACACAGACATCTTTTCTGAAGGCTGCACAACGGCAGACTTTCTCTCCGCATGATTCTAAACTGACAGCAGAGGCATCAGACATGCACAATTAGGAGTGATGAATGAGTGAGAAGTTGGAGCTTCAGCCCAGCGGGATTAACAGACAGCCGAGTGCTTCTCTGTTCAATCACGTCGCACTCGCACAAACTGAAAAATGCCAGCCACAGTCTGGAGATGAATCCTTGTCTTCTAGCTGTTAGGTTAGGTTTCATACATCATCCACACATCAATACCAGCAACAATAACAAGGTGTGTATTGCTTCACAGCAAACAACAGACATCGAGAAAATCGATACATGCAGAATTCTATGGAAGAGGATTAGGGCAACGTAAAAACATGTATTTGAGTTCCAGAGGTGTCAAAAGTATTCACGTTCATTACTCAGGTAGAAGTATAGATACTAGAGTTTAAAAAGACTTCTGTAGAAGTGGAAGTATCAACTAAAACTTTTTACTCAAGTAGAAGTGTAAAAGTACTGGTTTCAAAACTACTTAAAGTATAAAAGTAAAAGTAATGTAAGGGGAAAAAAATGCCATTAAGGACAAAAGCTTAGGCCGCGCCACAGGGGCCTATGGTGCACTACCCCACCTCCACAAAAAAACATTTTTCTATTGGACATAATGACTATAATGTTATATTAAAATGTTAATGTTGAAACATTTGAGATGCACCTGTTTCAGCCGCATTTATGCCCATTTATCTACCTTAGCACCAAATCCCCCCTCAATCCTCCCCTCTCCCACATCAACTCCTGCCTGTCAGCTATCAAAATCTGGATGCAACACAACTTCCTCAAACTCAACAGTGATAAAACAGAGTTCCTTCCTATTGGCTCCAAATCCACACTTGGCAAAACCAATAACCCCACTCTCACCATTGACGGCACCATTGTCTCCCCATCTCCCCAGGCCCGAAACCTTGGCGTGATCTTTGATTCCACCCTCTCCCTTGAGCCCCACATCCGCCATGTCATCAAAACCTCCTTCTTTCACCTCCGCAACATCGCCAAAATCAGACCCTCTTTCACACCCCCCACTGCTGAAAGACTCATTCACGCCTTCATCTCCTCCCGACTGGACTACTGCAACTCACTTCTCCTCGGCATCAGCTCTACCAACATCAACCGCCTCCAACTGGTCCAGAACGCAGCCACCCGACTCATCACCCGCTCCAAATCCTGGCACCACATCACTCCAGTCCTAAAACAACTCCACTGGCTTCCCATCTCCCACCGGATCACCTACAAAATCCTGGTCCTCACCTACAAAGCCCTTCACCATCTGGCCCCCTCATACCTCACTGACCTCCTGTCCCCCTACCAACCCTCACGGTCCCTCAGATCCACCTCAGCCGGTCTCCTCTGCATCCACAAGTCCAAACTCCGCAGTTTTGGGGACAGAGCCTTCTCCAGGGCAGCTCCCAGGCTCTGGAACTCCCTCCCCCAAGAGATCCGCACCTCTGAGTCCCTCACCATCTTCCAGTCCCGCCTCAAGACCCGTCTCTTCACCTCTGCCTATCTGTAGCCCCCTTTTCTTCTGTGACTGTATCTTGCTTTGCTTTGTCTTGTTTTCTTTTGCTTTGTCTTGTCTTGTCTTGTATTGTCCAGTTTTGCTTTACCTTATAATCTAGCTCCCTGTAAAGCGACTTTGAGTCTATGAAAAGCGCTATGTAAATTCAATGTATTATTATTATTGCAAATGAACGCATTTTAGTACAATGCAAATACATTAAAGAACCATATATGTGTATATTATATTATGTTATTGTTAACAATGTTATTATATGAGCATTAACATGTGTTTCATGGAGTGGAAGATATGATGACTAGTTGCCTATAAGTATTGTAATGGTGCAAAAAGTCAATCTTCAGAGACATGTTATCAATAGCCTTCATTGGAATGTAAATGTACATCCAAGCTTAGCTGCAGGAATCTGTGAGGGCAACGGATGTAAGATAACAAAACTGGACTCATAATCCTGCTTGATACCTTCCTGGTATGAACTACGGTCAATTCTATAGCTAATGGCAACACTGTCAAATTTAACTAGAAGATGTAACAAACACTTTTGACTCAATCCTGTATGTACAACAACTGATAATCTATGTCTGCTATTTCCTTGCTGGAGTGTGGTGTGATTTGTGTCATGTGCAGGTGCGATGGATCACGTACAAGCCAGTAGGGTGTTGGAATGGTATGTGTCTATACTTCTCATCCAACCACAATCAAATTCACTCTATACAGATGGCGCAATTTATCTGCATAGGTTTTTGTTTTTTTTGAACAATGACAAGCCAGAATGAAAAGAAGCCAAACTGAAATAGGAGTAACAAGGTTATTTTTAAAATGTAAGGAGTAGAAAGTACAGATGTGAGGGGTGTGAGGCGCCAGGCGGGTGTGGGGATACTCACAAGTCCCCGGCTGAGCGCCGCAACGTTGGAGTTTACCCCGGTGGACCAGAGGGTCGCCTCCCTACGCCTGCGGGTTGTTGGGGGGAAAACTCTGACTGTTGTTTGTGCATATGCACCAAACAAGAGTTCAGAGTATTCGGCCTTTTTGGAGACCTTGAATGGAGTCCTGTATGGGGCTCCGGAGGGGGACTCCATAGTTCTGCTGGGGGACTTCAACGCACATGTGGGCAATGACGGAGATACATGGAGAGGCGTGATTGGGAGGAACGGCCTCCCTGATCTAAACCAGAGTGGTTGTCTGTTATTGGACTTCTGTGCTAGTCATGGATTGTCTATAACAAACACCATGTTCGAACATAGGGATGCTCATAAGTGTACTTGGTACCAGAGCACCCTAGGCCGAAGGTCAATGATCGATTTTATAATCGTTTCATCTGATCTGAGGCCGTATGTTTTGGACACTCGGGTGAAGAGAGGGGCGGAGCTGTCAACTGATCACCATCTGGTGGTGAGTTGGGTCAGGGGGTGGGGGAAGACTCTGGACAGACCTGGTAAACCCAAACGGGTGGTGCGGGTAAATTGGGAACGTCTGGAGGAAGCTCCTGTCCGACAGACCTTCAACTCACACCTCCGGCGGAGCTTTTCGTGCATCCCTGTGGAGGCTGGGGGCATTGAACCTGAGTGGACAATGTTCAAAGTTTCCATTGCTGAAGCTGCGGCAGGGAGCTGTGGTCTTAGGGTCTTAGGTGCCTCAAGGGGCGGTAACCCTCGAACACCGTGGTGGACACCGGTGGTCAGGGAAGCCGTCCGACTGAAGAAGGAGTCTTTCCGGGATATGTTATCCCAGAGGACTCCGGAGGCAGTTGCAAGGTACCGAAGGGCCCGAAGGACTGCAGCCTCTGCCGTGAAAGAGGCAAAGCAGCGGGTGTGGGAGAAGTTCGGAGAAGACATGGAGAAGGACTTTCGGTCGGCACCAAGGCGCTTCTGGAAAACCGTCCGCCACCTCAGAATGGGGAAGCGGGGAACCATCCAAGCTGTGTACAGTAAGGATGGGACGTTGTTGACCTCAACTGAGGAGGTAATAGGGCGGTGGAAGGAGCACTTTGAGGAACTCCTAAATCCAGCTGATGCGCCCTCTTTGTTAGAGGCAGAGCTGGAGGATGACGGGGGATTGTCGTCAATTTCCCTGGTGGAGGTCACTGAGGTAGTCAAACAACTCCACAGTGGCAAAGCCCCAGGGATTGATGAGATCCGTCCAGAAATGCTGAAAGCTCTGGGTGTGGAGGGGCTGTCTTGGTTGACACGCCTACTCAACATTGCGTGGAAGTCTGGGACAGTGCCTAAGGAGTGGCAGACCGGGGTGGTGGTTCCCCTCTTCAAAAAGGGGGACCAGAGGGTGTGTACCAATTACAGGGGTATCACACTTCTCAGCCTCCCTGGTAAAGTCTACTCCAAGGTGCTGGAAAGGAGGGTTCGGCCGATAGTCGAACCTCAGGTTGAAGAGGAACAATGCGGATTCCGTCCTGGGCGTGGAACAACGGATCAGCTCTTTACTCTAGCAAGGATCCTGGAGGGAGCCTGGGAGTATGCCCATCCAGTCTACATGTGTTTTGTGGATCTGGAGAAGGCATATGACCGGGTCCCCCGGGAGACTTTGTGGGAGGTGCTGCGGGAGTATGGGGTGAGGGGGTCCCTTCTCAGGGCCATCCAATCTCTGTATGACCAAAGCGAGAGCTGTGTCCGGGTTCTCGGCAGTAAGTCAGACACGTTCCAGGTGAGGGTTGGCCTCCGCCAGGGCTGCGCTTTGTCACCAATCCTGTTCGTAGTATTTATGGATAGGATATCGAGGCGTAGTCGTGGTATGGAGGGGTTGCAGTTCGGTGGGCTGGGGATCTCATCGCTGCTCTTTGCAGATGATGTGGTCCTGATGGCATCATCGGCCTGTGACCTTCAGCACTCACTGGATCGGTTTGCAGCCGAGTGTGAAGCGGCTGGGATGAGGATCAGCACCTCTAAATCTGAGGCCATGGTTCTCAGCAGGAAACCGATGGAGTGCCTTCTCCAGGTAGGGAATGAGTCCTTACCCCAAGTGAAGGAGTTTAAGTACCTTGGGGTCTTGTTCGCGAGTGAGGGGACAATGGAGCTGGAGATTGGTCGGAGAATCGGCGCAGCGTGGGCGGTATTACATTCTGTTTATCGCACCGTTGTGACGAAAAGAGAGCTGAGCCAGAAGGCAAAGCTCTCGATCTACCGGTCAGTTTTCGTTCCTACCCTCACCTATGGTCATGAAGGTTGGGTCATGACCGAAAGAACGAGATCCAGGGTACAAGCGGCCGAAATGGGTTTCCTCAGGAGGGTGGCTGGCGTCTCCCTTAGAGATAGGGTGAGAAGCTCAGTCATCCGTGAGGAGCTCGGAGTAGAGTCGCTGCTCCTTCACGTCGAAAGGAGCCAGTTGAGGTGGTTCGGGCATCTGGTAAGGATGCCCCCTGGGCGCCTCCCTAGGGAGGTGTTCCAGGCACGTCCAGCTGGGAGGAGGCCTCGGGGAAGACCCAGGACTAGGTGGAGGGATTACATCTCCAACCTGGCATGGGAACGCCTCGGGATCCCCCAGTCAGAGCTGGTTAATGTGGCTCGGGAAAGGGAGGTTTGGGGTTCCCTGCTGGAGCTGCTCCCCCCGCGACCCGACCACGGATAAGCGGACGACGATGGATGGATGGATGGATGGAGAAAGTACAGATAATTGTGTGAAAATGTAAAGAGTAGAAGTTAAAAGTATGCTGTAAAACAATTACTCCAGTAAAGTATAGATACCCAAAAGTTCTACTTAAGTAAGGTAAGAAAGTATTTGTACTTTAAACACCTTTGTTGAGTTCTGACTTTAAAGTCAGAATGTTGAGTTAAAAGTCAGAATTCTTAGAAAGAAAATCTGAATTCTGAGGCTACATTTACATTGCTACGTGTTGGTTCACACTGCTCTGGCGTTTAAGGGTGCTTTCACACCTATAGTTTGCTGGACTCGGTGTGATTTGGGGATGAAGTTGTATATATATATGCATATACAACCCCAAATCAGAAAAAGTTGGGACAGTATGGAAAACACAAATAAAAAAATAAAGTAGTGATTTCTAAATGTACTTTGACTTGTATTTCATTGCAGACAATGTGAACACAAAATATTTCATGTTTTTCTGGTCAACTTAATTTCATTTGTAAATATACATCCTTTCCTGTCATTCAGACCTGCAACACATTCCAAAAAAGGTTGGGACAGGAGCAATTTAGGGCTAGTAATCAGGTAAATTGGTTAAATAATGATGTGATTTGAAACAGGTGATGTCAACAGGTGATTGTAATTATGATTTGGTACAAAAGCAGCATCCAAGTAAGGTCTAGTCCTTTAGGAGCAAAGATGGGCCGAGGATCGCCAGTTTGCCAACAAATACGTGAGAAAATTATTGAAATGTTTAAAAACAATGTTCCTCAAAGAAAGATAGGAAGACATTTGCTTATTTCACCGTCAACAGTGCATAACATAATTAAAAGATTCAAGGAATGTGGAGGAATTTCAGTGCGTAAAGGACAAGGGCGCAAGCCTAAGCTGAACAACCGTGATCTCCGATCCCTCAGGCGGCACTGCATCAAGAATCGTCATTCATCTATAAGCGATATCACCACATGGGCTCAGGACTACTTTGGCAAACCTTTGTCAAGTACCACAATACGTAGTTACAGCCACAAATGCCAGTTAAAACTGTACTGTGCCAAAAGGAAGCCCTATGTTAACAGTGTCCAGAAGCGCCGTCGACTTCTCTGGGCTCGGAGGCATCTGGGATGGACCATCACACAGTGGAAACGTGTACTGTGGTCAGATGAATCAGTATTTCAGGTATTTTTTGGGAGAAATGGACGCCGTGTGCTCCGGACCAAAGAAGAAAAGGATCATCCAGACTGTTACCAGCAACAAGTCCAAAAGCCAGGGTCTGTCATGGTAGGAGGTTGTGTCAGTGCCCTTGGCAACGGTAACTTGCACTTCTGTGATGGCACCATTAATGCCACCAGTACATTGAGATTTTGGAGCACAATATGCTGCCTTCAAGAAGACATCTTTTCCAGGGACGTCCATGCATATTTCAACAAGATAATGCAAAACCACATTCTGCACACATTACAAAGTCCTGGCTGCGGAGGAAGAGGATACGGGTACTTGACTGGCCTGCCTGCAGTCCCGACCTGTCTCCAATAGAGAATGTGTGGCGCATTTTGAAGCGCAAAAATGAAGACCCCGTACTGCTGCCCACCTTAAGACTTGTTTGCAGCAAGAATGGGACAAAATTCCACCTGAAACACTTCATCACTTGGTGTCTTCAGTCCCTAAACGTCTTTTAAGTGTTGTGAAAAGGAATGGCAACATTACAAAGTGGTAAATGCTTTACTGTTCCAACTTTTTTTGAAATGTGTTGCAAGAACCAAAATAGGAATTGTGTTTATTTGAAAAAGAAAACAATACAAATCATAAGGAACACATTAAATGATGTGCTGTAGTATTGTCTGCAATGAAATGATTGTCAGATGGTTCTCTCAACAAGTGGCCATCGAATGGGAGGCCTATTTGTTTATTTATTCTATTTCAGAAATGGAGCATTTTATTTTATTCTGTAGCTCTTAGGCCTATTTATTTATTTATTTGATTGTATGTATTTTCTCAATACCTTGGTGTACAACTTGAATCTGTAACTTAAGTATTTTATGTTTTTTCAGTTTTGCACTTGTGTCCTGTGTCTATGTCTCGCTGCAAAACCAATTGCCCTACAGGGACAAATAAAGTTTAAACAAACAAACAAACAAAATACAAGTCAAAGTACATTTTGGAATGTGTTGCAGGTCTGAATGACAGGAAAGGATGTATATTTACAAATGAAATTAAGTTGACCAGACAAAACATGAAATATTTTGTGTTCACATTGTCTGCAATGAAATGAAAGTCAAAGTACATTTAGAAATCACTAGTTTCTTTTTTTATTTGTGTTTTTCATACTGTCCCAACTTTTTCTGATTTGGGAAATTTTTCATTATAACAGCAACAATGCCAGAAATAGGACAGATAGACAATTCAATTAATAACTACAATCAAAACTGAAAAGAGGGGTAGAATAAAAGGAGGGAGGATGGAGGGAGGATAGGTGGGGTGGGGGTATAGGGACCTCAATCAGTCACACTGGTACATGGTAGGCTGTTAAAGTAATCAAGGAAGGGTTGCCATGTCATGGTGTATTTTACAATAGAGCACTGACTATCTTCACTCCTCTAATAGTGTGTGTGTGTGTGTGTGTGTGTGTGTGTGTGTGTGTGTGTGTGTGTGTTTAAGAGGACAACAGCACTACAGCAGTGGGTCAGCACTACATTGATTGGCTAAAGCAGCCAAGCAGAAATCAAGAGCTGGGAGAGAACTACCACTGAGGACACAAAAGTCATGTTCTTGGTGTTATTATTTCTGGGGATTTGAATGACTTGGGGAAGTGTTTACATTCTACAAATACACATAATTGATTTGAATTCTTTAAGTAAATCTCTTCCCATTGTACTGTTCTTAGGCATAATTACGGCAAGAAGAAAACATTTAAATGAAATAAAGATGAATTAAATTAAAAATAAAGGCTTCATTACTTCGGCACCACAATCATTGTGACTATGTGAAACAGCCCAACGTTATCAATGTACGGCTTGTGAACGAGGTGAAAAAAGTATTTAGTTTTTTCATTTCATGGAGACTTTGAACTAGGAGGAAATACATAAGCTGCAGTCACATCTTACAGTTCAGGTTAGGTTTATTTCATATTTAACAGCTCATGTGCCGCGGCAGATAGCATTCCTGTGCGTTTCTCTCGCAGTGCTACAGGCTTGAGAGTGAATACAGTGCAGGTGTCAAATCGCTTGTTTTTCTAATCCCCCCCCCCCCACAACACCTCCATCGCTCCACTCCTGAGATCATTTACATATTAAGGTTGCAGATACAGTATACTGTATATGAATGGACGTGACTTATTACTCAATAGTGAAAGAGAGCAGAAAGGAATTTAATTGAAGTCTGGCTTCTTGTACATTCATTTGTATGAATGTTTTTTCATGCAGAGTGACACACTGTACTGTCTTCAGCAGCACTCCGGGGGAATGCTTCGCCACTACGTGTAAGACTCCTGTTTGCTCTCAAACAACTCATTTTCCTCCCTGTTGTAAGAACCTACTATCAGGCGGGGAGGAGATGCATCAGCAAAGATTGATGGCTGATTGTTAGGCTCAGGATTACTAGTGTGCTGCAAGGTAATGAAGGTTGGTGGCTAATAATGTGCCGGTGATTTTCTGATAAGAAACCTCATTTAAACTCCAGACAAGATGCTTAGTCTCTTCGGGATGTGTCCTCCGTTCTGGGGAGGTCAGCTTATTGTTTGGGGCAGTGGAAGTGTGGTGAAGAACCAACTAACGCACACCGATGCTCTCAACAAGTCCTCCAAACCAAAAGATGATATGTCGTTTATTCCTTCCCTCTAATTCTACCTATAGGAGCATTTTCTGTCCTCATATCTAAACCAGAGAACGGTCATGGTTTTAATGTTAATATTGTGAAACTCGCAGTTTGGCTAGGTTTAGGCACAAAAACTACTTAGTTAAAGGTGCTCTAAGTGATGTTGGGTGATGTCACTTCTTGTTGATGTTCAAAGTATTTTCAAACAAAACAAGACTAGCTCGCCCCTCCCTCCTCCTCATCCCACCCCTCCCTTCTGTGCTTCCGCGCACTAAGCCCCCAACCCCAAATCCTTCTTGTCGGTTATTGGCTGGAACACTGTTTATGTTTGGTGGTGCAGGTTGGCACAGTTTGTTTTTGTTGGCGTTTGTGGAGCCTGGGCTGTCTACAGAGACCGCATTTTTTTTTTTTACAGTGTGTTCAGGGGACAGGCAGATAGTGGATAGTGAGACGATGTTTGCTATATGTGACAAAAAAATCGCTTAGAGCACCTTTAAGTTTGGAAAAAGATTTTGGTTTGGGTTAAAGTAGAGACAGCGTAGCCTTGTGTTTTAATTTTC
>CM042438.1:34346310-34486310 GCA_023631565.1 Gymnocephalus cernua | reverse complement strand
TGAACCTGGCACACTGTCAGCCAGAGTGAAGCCAGCAGGGTGGTACAGTAGGTTTGAAGCCGACTGTGGCTTTGATGAAAAGGTACTGACAAATGCAGCGTTTTCCTCCTTCAGTAACACACAGTAGTAATACCGTAAAACTTCAAATAATAGCCCAGGCTTCTATTTACCCAAATCGCCGAAATGCCCCGGCGTGTATTTGAGACAGGCGTCTATAAGAGACGGGCCTTTAATTGACGATGCTTTGCCCGCATGCTGTGGATCCATCACACACGCTCACCTCCAGCTCTTCACTGACCTTCTTCCTCCCTCCGCCTCCCAGTCTGGCCCTTTGGTCGTCTTCCTCGGACAGACGTCGCAGTTCTGCTTTATGTTTACCAGGCATGGATTTAATTAGCGGAGGTAATGTTAATAGTAGGCTGTATGAGTTGCAACACACCTCGGCTCTGCTATGTTTGTGTGTGTGTGAGAGTGTGTGCGCGCAGCGCGGACATCGCTGTTCACAATCCCGTCTATCTTCTAAAATGCAACGCTTTTATCCAAATGAATTGTGTTGGACGGGTTTTAAAAGATCAAATACAACCCGACACGGAAAAAAACAAAAAAACAGACCAGGCCTCTATTTGAGACCAGCCTTTATTTACCCAAATCTGTTGTCACACCAGGCGTTTAAAAGAGACAGGCGTCTATTTGGGACTCGGCTATTATTTGAAGTTTTACGGTAATACAAAATACTGTATCTCTTCATAGGATAAGAGTAGAATAGAATTGTTGATGAATACTGTACATTAATGACAGCATGACATAAAGTACTCCGGCCCCTACTGACCGTGTCAATATAGAAGGTGTTGGAGCCGATGAAGGTGACCGCGTCCTCCAGATTATAGTTCTGGACTCCGTTCTGGAAGTCCTGATAGGGCACCACAGTCAGAGCCAGGGGGCCCACTGAGTTCTTGCTCCGATTGGTCAGTTGTACCTCCAGGGTGACAGCGTCACCTGCTTTACAGTCGGCAATGACATCGCAGTCACATGGCTTCCCATTCACCAACACATCTGGAGACAGAGCACAAAGAAAAAAGGGGATTAGCAGGCCCGGAGGGGACTCTTCTTTTGTCTAACACTGTACAAAAATGGAACTATAAAGAGTTTGGCAGGCACAAGAATTAAGAACTTTCAAACCAACCATTTAAATCTCAAGCACAGCCATTCACAGGATTTCCAAACAATCTCCATTTCATTTGTATTAATCAAAAGCCGACTCAACCATTAACAGCCTATCACACTGTTTGTGATGGTACGATCAATAGGCTTGGTTTGTCCTAAAATACATTTTATTGACATCACTGAAGAGTGCTGGAGCTGTGGGTATTAAACTGAATTCCCTCCTGTTAATCTCATGCATGACAGACGACGCGCACACACACACACACACACACACACACACACACACACACACACACACACACACACACACACACACACACACACACACAGAAGTACATTCCTCTCTTCTCACGCAGTCCTGTCACAATGCACACACAAAAAAGACAGTGAGTTTAATTCAATTCCACTATGGATGTGCAGCGAGTCACTCCTGATGTGGCCCCTATTTGGCCAAGGTGCAGAGGGAAACACGATGATTTGTTTTGAACAATGAGCTCAGTGAACTGGGCTCCTGGCGGGCTCAGGGGAAGACTGACTCCAAACATTGGGGATTCAGGGGCGCCCGAAGAGATCACCCAAGTAATGACTCCACCGAGAATAATGACAGGCGCGCACACACACACACACACACACACACACACACACACACACACACACACACACACACACACACACACACACACACACACACACACACACACACACACACACACACACACACACACACACACACACAAAACAGTTGTCATAGGCTTTCTAATGTCACGCCTGCAGCTGTGATAAACACTGTGAGTCAGAGCGACTGAGCCTGTGTGACAGCCTGATGAAAGAGCCAAGCTGCGCGTGATCAGGACCTGTTCCAGAACTAAATGACTTGAATGTGAAATTAGAGGGGGTGCACACATAGCTACAGTACGGGCCGGCGCAGCAATGAAAAATAGTGTATGTTACAGGTTCTGAGTGTGGTCCCAGGTGAACAGATTACACTGAAACACAGCTGGAAAAACAGTAGTAAGTAAAAACAGCAACAGTTTCCTTTATTTGCAATGGTTACTCAAAAGCATCCTATTTCTTCCTATTACATTCCAGGATTTATATGGTGTCCTTTCTCTCACAGAAAGGGTTCTATCTCAGTTTTTGGACCAGAGTTCGCAATGTCCATCTCAGATCACAGTTGCATTCACTAAGACCACTACTTGTACTGTCAGCACATTATACTATGATACTAAGTTTGCTATTGTTGACAGCCATTTGTAGCATACATGTGAATATGCATAAGTGATACTTGAGAAGACATGAGCAGGTGGGTCCATATATACGTAACACACTCAACACAGTATGAAACTAAGGGCCCTATTTTAACGATCTGAAACGCAAGTATCAAACGCAAGTAGCTTTGTGGGCGGATCTCGTACATCTAAAATGGGTTGATCTGAAGTAGCTAGGTGTGGTTTGGGCGTAACGTGCAATAAACCAATCAGAGCGCCATCTCACATTCCCTTTAAGAGCAGACATGCTTGTTCCATGGCGGATTAATATTATGACGCCGGTTTTGCCTGGCGCACGCCAGCAGGAGCTGTCCGGGATGCGGCAAAGTAATAAATGCCCGTCTTGACCGGGTGGTGATGTTGCTGCGGCCTCTCGGGCACATCTCCTCAAGTCTGGAGAGGATTGCTGCAGCCATGGAGCGTGGGCCTCCAAACGTACCACCTGCTCCTGTTGTGCCCCTTCCTCCTCCCCCCACTCCATCTCCATCCACCCACTCCACCAGGAGCACATCGTGCATTGCCACTCCCGGACCCTCAAGTGTCCAATCCCGCCGTAGTTCAACATCACGTCTCCTTAAGTCCTCTAATATTTCCTAATTTATGTCATCAACACATCCATGATTCATGGAAATGTGTAAAACACAACAAGCCACAAAGAATGCTGGGACTTTTTGAGGACTGGACTGTAAAGTTCCTCCTGACCTATCTAAACACCTGAAGCGCATTTTCACTAATATTTTCCTTGTAATTATGTATGGTTTGCAAAAATTGGAACTGCTGCATCCCTGTAGATGAGAGAAGCAAAGTATATGTGCGTTGTGCACACACTACATTATGGCCAAGCATGCACCTCTAAAATATCATCTGAATAACTCACCACTGACTTTAGACTAGAGCCACTGACTTTAGACTAGAGCCACTGACTTTAGACTAGAGCCACTGACTTTAGACTAGAGCCACTGACTTTAGACTAGCACCACTGACTTTAGACTAGCACCACTGACTTTAGACTAGCACCACTGACTTTAGACTAGAGCCACTGACTTTAGACTAGAGCCACTGACTTTAGACAAGAGCCACTGACTTTAGACTAGAGCCACTGACTTTAGACTAGCACCACTGACTTTAGACTAGAACCACTGACTTTAGACTAGCGCCACTGACTTTAGACTAGCGCCACTGACTTTAGACTAGAGCCACTGACTTTAGACTAGAGCCACTGACTTTAGACTAGAGCCACTGACTTTAGACTAGAGCCACTGACTTTAGACTAGAGCCACTGACTTTAGACTAGCGCCACTGACTTTAGACTAGCACCACTGACGTTAGACTAGAACCACTGACTTTAGACTAGCACCACTGACTTTAGACTAAAGCCACTGACTTTAGACTAGAGCCACTGACTTTAGACTAGCACCACTGACTTTAGACTAGAGCCACTGACTTTAGACTAGAGCCACTGACTTTAGACTAGCGCCACTGACTTTAGACTAGCGCCACTGACTTTAGACTAGCGCCACTGACTTTAGACTAGCGCCACTGACTTTAGACTAGCGCCACTGACTTTAGACTAGCGCCACTGACTTTAGACTAGCGCCACTGACTTAAGACTAGAGCCACTGACTTTAGACTAGCACCACTGACTTTAGACTAGCACCACTGACTTTAGACTAGCGCCACTGACTTTAGACTAGCGCCACTGACTTTAGACTAGCGCCACTGACTTTAGACTAGCGCCACTGACTTTAGACTAGCGCCACTGACTTTAGACTAGAGCCACTGACTTTAGACTAGCGCCACTGACTTTAGACTAGCGCCACTGACTTTAGACTAGCGCCACTGACTTTAGACTAGCGCCACTGACTTTAGACTAGCGCCACTGACTTTAGACTAGCGCCACTGACTTTAGACTAGCGCCACTGACTTTAGACTAGAACCACTGACTTTAGACTAGCACCACTGACTTTAGACTAGAGCCACTGACTTTAGACTAGAGCCACTGACTTTAGACTAGAGCCACTGACTTTAGACTAGAGCCACTGACTTTAGACTAGCGCCACTGACTTTAGACTAGAGCCACTGACTTTAGACTGGAGCCACTGACTTTAGACTAGCGCCACTGACTTTAGACTAGCGCCACTGACTTTAGACTAGCGCCACTGACTTTAGACTAGAGCCACTGACTTTAGACTAGCACCACTGACTTTAGACTAGAGCCACTGACTTTAGACTAGCACCACTGACTTTAGACTAGCACCACTGACTTTAGACTAGCGCCACTGACTTTAGACTAGCGCCACTGACTTTAGACTAGCACCACTGACTTTAGACTAGCACCACTGACTTTAGACTAGCACCACTGACTTTAGACTAGCTCCACTGACTTTAGACTAGCACCACTGACTTTAGACTAGAGCCACTGACTTTAGACTAGCTCCACTGACTTTAGACTAGCGCCACTGACTTTAGACTAACACCACTGACTTTAGACTAGCGCCACTGACTTTAGACTAGAGCCACTGACTTTAGACTAGCACCACTGACTTTAGACTAGAACCACTGACTTTAGACTAGCGCCACTGACTTTAGACTAACACCACTGACTTTAGACTAGCGCCACTGACTTTAGACTAGAGCCACTGACTTTAGACTAGCACCACTGACTTTAGACTAGAACCACTGACTTTAGACTAGCGCCACTGACTTTAGACCAGGTTTTTCCTGGTCTGTGGTGGAATTGTTTTCTGAAACTGCAAGATAGCACCAGGGAATGTTTGCACCTGAACACGCCTCCTCTTTTCTCTGAACCACCCCCGGGAGCGCAAGTTCATTCCCTAATTTACCGACGTGCGTCTGTGGAGGGAAAAGTCCGCGGATGCAACTTCCACTGTATCACTCACTGTATTATTTACAAAGAAAATAAGGCTAGGTCGATTCACATACTACACATTGTGCCAAACTATTATGAAATAAGTACACTGTCACAATAACGTTAATCTGCGTTAATTTTGATTAATTAATCTGAGAAAAAATAGCGTGTTAAAAAAATAACACAGATTAATCCATTCCATATTGACCTTTCACCCGGAGCCGTTCTAGCCGCCATTCAACTGTAAAATGAAGGAGGGAGACGAGAGAATGCGTTGCTACAGGCAACAGAAACATCGCTGCACGTGACGCTAGTTAACACTCCACTCAGCAGCAGGTAACGTTAGCCTTCTGCTAGCTAGTAGCTGGATTAAACACGGTTAAAATGCTGACAGCTAACGCTAAATGGTGTAAACTTTGACTGTGTTCCTGCTGTTGTTGGAAAAACACAGACGGAGACGGTGTGTTCAATGAAACTGGTAATCTACAGCCTCGCGGTGCATTCATAGTTATTGTAAAATACTAGTGCTGTCACACGATTACAATATTTAATCGCGATTAATCGCATTAATGTCATAGTTAACTCACGATTAATCGCAATTAATCGCACATTTTTATCTATTCTAAATGTCCCTTGATTTCTTTTTGTCCCATTATATTTTCTCATTTTAATGCTCTTATCAACATGGAAAAGTGGATCAGCTTGCTTTGTGCAAATGTTTTTTTTATTGAAAACAACATTGGCATATATGTAGTGTTCAATTTCACACTAACATTGACACTTGGAGCTAATAATCTGTCACACAATGAATGTAACACTGTTACCTCCATTTTCTATTGCAGATAGTACTGCCTCATGCCTGAGGCGAGCGTGGCTCGTCGTCATAGCTACTATGGTTTCCCCCGACTCATTTCCTGGTTCTCCTTCTCCATAAACAACGTAAAATCAAGGAGAGGGTTAACTTTTCCTGCTCCAGGTTTCCCACCGTGGTCAGAAAGAACAGAGGAGACACTTTGTTTCTCTCACTATGAGTCTAGAGTCACTACTCGCTCTGAAGCTAATCACTGTGACGAGCCTACAGTAGCTACACGGCTCGCAAGCCCAAACAAGTGGTAGGCCGGCCAAGACCCGCCCTTCAATCACTACTATTGGCCAGGCGTCCAAGGTAACGTGACCCCATTTGTTCAGGTCCTATCCCCTGACCAATCCGCTATCCTAACCTTAACCACTCGAGGTAAAATGCCCAACCCCAACCAATCGAGCTGCTTCGTAGGGCGGGACATGGCGTGGCCATAGTGGGATTCGTAATTTTGCCGGACGCGTCTGTTTTGTTTTCGGTCTAGCTAAATCCGAAAGAACGTTAATCGTGTGATAAAAAAATGGGTTTGCGTTGCAGCCGTTAATAACGCATTAAACTGACAGCACTATAAAATACCCTTTTGAATTTATTTCCTCAGCATATTAGGTCGTATTGTTGATTGTTATGGTCATTATTTGAACAGTGAACATATTACTTTAATGTCACTAATGCTGATTATTCATTGATTCATTTGAATTGAAATATTTAAAATACTTTCACAGCAAAAATGATGTATGTGATTAATTTAGATTAATTAATCACAGTCTGTAATTAATTCGATTACATTTTTTAATCGATTGACAGCCCTAAAAATAAGCTTTCTGTCAGTGAGCTTGTTTGCGTCTTAACCACTGCTAAGGAAAAACCCAGCACATAGACGGCACCTTAGGATACATGAAACAGGCTATTTACCACTCGTTTCTTAACATCATTTAGCAACAAAACTGTAACAACATTATGCTCTGAGGTAAGACTACTACGGTTTTTACCTCTGCCCAAGGAGGTTATGTTTTCGGCTTGGTTTGTCGGTTCCTTTGTCTGTTTGTCAGCCGGATTACGAAAAAACAACTTGGTCGGTTTTCATGAAACTAGGTAGAAGGGTGTAGCACGGGCCACGGAAGAACCCATTAGATTTAGGAGCAGATCCGAATCACCGCGCGAATAGACCAATTATGTTTAGCTTTCGCTAAGATTTTGCGAGACAGGCTGTTTGTGCTGCATTCATGCGGTGTCGGCCTAATTGGAAAACGGAGTTCCCGACTGGAAAAATTCACACCGCATTAAGATTGTGAGACAGGGCATACCTTGGCGGAGGTCTGCTCTCTCCGAGTGCCCTTCTAGTTTTCGTGTTGGTTTTGAGTGCTCTGCATCCCCACTGACCTGTAAAAAGCTGTTAACAGTAGTAAGTGAATACAGCGCATTGTTCCTTTTCAGCAACAGTTTGCATTATGAGTTACAACGGCCTCTACGCTCAAACTCGTGAAATAGATGAAAGAGCAGAGTTGTGTTCAGTGCCGCTGGTGTGCCCATCTGTTGCGTACAGCGAGGGGTGTGGGTCTAGAGGGGGAGTAGGAAGACAGACCATCCAGCAGTAGGGTGGTGGTGGTGGTGGGCGGTTGAGGCCATGCTGTCTCAGTGTCTCAGTGAGAAAGCCCAGGGGAGGCTGGAGCTACAGGAGGGTGACATTCAGCTCCACGTCTGTATTAAAAACACACTTCACTCAACACAGGCAACCAGCAGCAGTCACAGAGGACCTCAGGGGAGCTTTGTCTTTTGTTTTTGAAAGAAAAAGATTTGGAATGATATATTAACTTGCTGATACTGGTCTTTATCGAGACGTCTGTAATTAGTCAGTACATGTTATTCTCCGCTGAATACATCCTTTTCAATATTTATTATACTTCTTTTTTTTAATTGATGTATCAACTACAAGGTGTCCATAGCATTGAGAATGAAAACTGATTGAGTCACGTCTTGTTTACATGTTCTTTATCAGAAATGTTCTGATTTAAACCAAATAGAAAAACTATCTAATCTTTGCCGGTAGTTTGTGGTAAGACAACATTAAACCCTGCTAAGATTTGAGAAGGTTGAATTTTTTAATTAAGTGTTTATATTCCTCGTCAAAGTACGGTATAGCAAAATCTTGTGAAGTTATATATGTGAGCCATGAGATCACAATATTGTGACTGAACATTGTACAGAATCCACGTTATTAGGTTATTCAAAGTTGCTGTATACTGCCATTCATCAATTTTCAAGTCACACATGATTGCAGTAACAGCGAAATAAAGCCACCCCAACAAGGAAAACTATTTTTTCATTAAAAAAGATTAGTCTCTATGAATCAAAATGGTTTTGCAACCTGTTTTGTATATGGAGTTGAGTTGGAAAGTGATAATGTTGCAATACAAAATCGATAAAAAAAAAAGATCAGTCGTATTCATTAAAAATTAGCTGGGCTTATTTGAGATAGCAAACCTGTTGGACCAAACTGATTGTGTTAACACCTGGCTGAGATCCAATCACAATGCAAGCAAGACCACCTCCAGACATAGATTGGCCATTCCTATAGCAATGCATTCTACATGCATAAACGTGTTTGCAGATTGCATGTTAATGCAATGTGTAAATAATGCCTTATTTTGCAATACACTTACTACTGTGTCAGGATAATAGTGGTATTAGTCAGGTCTACCAGCCACCTCGCCTTATCCAGTACATGAAATCACTTTACAGAAGCTGCAGATCTTTAATAAAGTCACACAGTTGTTTTATGTACTTGTATTGTGTGAAAGGGTAAAGTAAATTGGGTTAGCCATGTGGCTACATTAATAGGGCTGGGTATCGTTAAACAAAATTTGATACCGTTAGCAATACTGTGACTTCGATACCGGTCCCCGAACGATTACGACTATGGTTAGGGTTAGAACGATTAACCCTAACCCTTTTTTTAAATACCAATTTTATAAAACAAAAATAAATTACACAATTATGGCACACATTTATTTATTTTTTTCTCAGCTCCTACTACGTGAGCCCTGTTTGTTTCTGTGTGTAATGTAGAGTTTTTCCTGCATGCATCTACGTACACAGCAAAGGAATGCCTGCCAGAACCTGCTTCAACAACGGCGTCTACAATTAGCCGCCGGTCCTGCTATCAATGTGGATCCACGACACACCTTGCAAATAAACCGTCATGCCCTGCTGCTAAAGGGACGTGCAATTCACGTGGTAAAGTGGGTAATTTTTCCAAAATGTGTCGATGTGGACTAAAGGAGGTGCGTGAAATACAGATAAACAAACTCACTGTACTTTTAATGACAGGTACTGTGCAAGATAAAATTCTCTGTACTGTGCAAGTGAATGCAAATGGACACTGTCACGACATTGAGCTAATAGTATACACCAGTACATCAGTTTCTATCATTCCAGAGAGCACTTACCAGACTCTCTTTCCTACATGTGAACTTTCTGAGCCTGCAGTGAACCTGTTTACATATTCAAGAGAGGAAATACCAGTTAAAGGGTGTATGCATGCCACAGTTACTCATGATGGGCATCCTACCACAGGCTCATTTGTAGTGGTAAAGTCAGGTACTGCTCTATTAGGACTAGATATACAGTAGTTGCAGCATTGCACATGCGTATTGAGCGCTCAAAAGTTGTTAAAGCTGACAGCTCTGCTGATCCTACTGCACCAAGCACAATACCGCAGATTGCACCCGAGATCCAGGACCGCCCTGGGAAACTGAACGTGACTGCCTGTCCAGGACAGGTCATGGACTCTTTGCATGCCATGTCCTTGTCTGAGTTCACCGCCACATCTGACACTTGTCCTGAACTGACTCAATTGTGACAGCAAATACAGAAAGGCTGGCCAAAATGCAGAAAGAATGTACCAAATGAGCTAGCTTCATACTTCAATGTACAAGACGAACTGGCTGTAGACAAAACACTGGTCATGAGAGGTACTAACCGCTTGATTGTGCCTACATCACTGCGATCCAAAGTGGTAGACTTGGCACGAGGGACACCAGGGAGTGGTGCACACTAAACAGAGACTGCAAGAGGCCACAAATGGACAAAGATGTACAGAGTAAGATAGCTTCATGTGTGTCATGCCAATACAATGACAAAACAGTGAAGACTGCACCTGCACCACTTACACCTGTCAAACTGCCAGATGGACCATGGGAAAAGGTGGCCATTGACATAACCGGTCCTTTTGAACGTGCTACATGGGACTGTCGTTATGCCATTACTCTCACAGACTATTACAGTAAATGGCCTGAAGTTGCATTCGCCTCTACAGTCACAACAGAGATGATTATTTGTTTTTTTTAGCTACAGTGTTCAGTCATAAAGGAAATCCCACCGGCCTGGTCTCTGACAATGGATGTCAGTTTACTTCCCATGAGTTTGCAAAGTTTCTGAGAGAGAGAGAGAGATAAAGCATCTGCGCTCCAGTGTCTACTACCCAAGAGCCAATGGAGTGATGGAGAGATTTAATAGGATATTAAAAGAGTGTCTCCAGACTGCAGAAAGAACACACAAGTATTGGAAACAAGCAGTGACCGAGTTCTTACAGATTTACCGTGCTACACCGCATGCTACTACAGGAGCTACTCCATTTGAGTTGCTGAGAAAGAAGATGCGCACACAGAACAGAACATCCTGTCTCACACAAAATGACATCACACAAACAAGTCAAAGAAACTGTGAGACAAAATCAACAAACCAGTAAGGAGTATACAGACAGAAAGTGAGGAGCAAAAGTGCCCACCTTCCAAGTGAATGATGCTGTGCGAGTCCGGAGACCGGAACATGTCTACAAGGGGTCATCCAAATACACAGAACCTCTGACAGTCGTAAAGAAGGCCGGACCAAGTACTTACCTTCTCAGTGATGGTCGGAAATGGAATGCCTCAAAGCTGATGTGTTTCCCAAAGGAGGCTCTACCTTGCATCAGTGAGAACAATGAGACTACACTGGATGGACTCACTGTGACTGAGAACGTGCATGTTGGGCAAGAACCAGGCCTTAGACGCACTACCAGAGTCAGAAACCCACCTCAGTGGTTAACAGACTTTGTGAGATGAATATGATACAGGATCAACATGTGAACTGTGCAAATTGGAAAAAAAGTATACTCATACTGTTCTGATAAGTGAAAAAAGAATACTCATACTGTTCTGCTATGTATACATGTATGTTCCTTTAAGAGGAGGGGAAATGTTGTGTCCTGTTAATGCTGTTAATGCTGTTGGTGAACACTAGGGGCGCTAGAGTGTGCATTATGTGATACAAGTAAATGTTTTGTACTAGATGAAGAAGAATAATAAAGTTGAGAATAGCAGTTATACATGTCTCTCGGCTTGTACTTAAAATACCTTTACAAAACACCACACAGTCTGTATACTGTATTTATGTACAGTATATGTATGCAATATGTTGTGTTGAATTCTTTAAACTGCAGATACTGCTTGTTTAAGACAAATTAATCAATAAATCAATCAATCAATCTATCTATCTATCTATCTCATCAGGTGATGATGACGTTTCAAGTGCATGTAAAGTTGTTTTGCCATTTTTGTTGTACTTCAAACATCATTTCAATGGTCTCTTTCCACTGTGAAGTGCATATGGAAACCTATGGATTTTTGGAAGACCTCTGGTGATGGTGCATTTACAACACCCACACCCACACCCACACCCCCACACACACACACACAGATATAACACAATCCTTTCATAGCCAGTGGCACTAGAGCCTATAGTGACACCTTAGCATGTAGTTATATTTAGTTCGTTCAAAGTCTTGTTGCTAGGAGATGTGCAAATTATAGGTAGCCTGCATTGGCTCTAAAACTGGAAATAAATTCTTTCACATTAAAAGCAAACAAAAGAGAATGGTTAGTCTGTAATGAGCTGATGAACTCCCACACACAAGAGCCTCAGTCACACACACCCACAGCCTGAACATTTCTCTACTCCGTTATCCTGGATTGTGCATCAGCACCGAGGCAATCAACGGATTTAGATAGCAAACATGTACCAGGAAAACAAGCAGTTAGAAGAAACGGTGGCCCACTCTAATGAGGAAAACTGCAACTGTGTTAAAAGAAATACACATATAATTGTATTTAATAATACTTTTTTATCACAAATGTGGTAAATGAAAAAAGCACTGATGAGATGAGATGGCACTAGCTCATATTTATATTCAAGCTTTAGACAACTCATGCATTACGTAACCTTCAAAACAAATGAACCAACCAAAAATGGAAACATCAAGGTTTCCGACTGGGACTCTAAGCAAACATCTTCGCATCTCTCCAGAGAAGATGCTAAAGGCCATGACAAAACGCTGCTCTTAAAAAGCATCTGCGCCATGTTTCCTGTTGTGCAGAGCCAAGTGCTGTAGTGCTACTGCACCAATGCTTTCTAGTTTACCTCCACAGTGCTTCTGGTAAATAGTTATGTCCAGGAATGTACCCTGACGTCGGAATAATTGATTAGCAGCCTTCCAAGTATCTCCAGGAGCTCTACACATTAACTCAGCATTGAGAACATTGTTTGTGGACCCAGAGTTTACTAAAAAGAAAGGTTTTTTGTTGCACTAACTTGCACTTCTGTGATGGCACCATTAATGCTGAAAGTACATAGAGATTTTGGAGCACAATATGCTGCCTTCAAGAAGACATCTTTTCCAGGGACGTCCATGCATATTTCAACAAGATAATGCAAAACCACATTCTGCACACATTACAAAGTCCTGGCTGTGGAGGAAGAGGATACGGGTACTTGACTGGCCTGCCTGCAGTCCCGACCTGTCTCCAATAGAGAATGTGTGTCGCATTTTGAAGCGCAAAATGCGACAAGAAGACCCCGTACTGTTGCCCACCTTAAGACTTGTTTGCAGCAAGAATGGGACAAAATTACACCTGAAACACTTCATCACTTGGTGTCTTCAGTCCCTAAACGTCTTTTAAGTGTTGTGAAAAGGAATGGCAACATTACAAAGTGGTAAATGCTTTACTGTTCCAACTTTTTTTTTAAATGTGTTGCAAGAACCAAAATAGGAATTGTGTTTTTTTGAAGAAAAAAATTCTTTTTGCTGCAAACAAGTTTTAAGGTGGGCAACAGTACGGGGTCTTCATTGTCGCATTTTGCGCTTCAAAATGCGCCACACATTCTCTATTGGAGACAGGTCGGGACTGCAGGCAGGCCAGTCAAGTACCCGTATCCTCTTCCTCCGCAGCCAGGACTTTTCAATGTGTGCAGAATGTGGATTTGCATTATCTTGTTGAAATATGCATGGACGTCCCTGGAAAATATGTCTTCTTGAAGGCAGCATATTGTGCTCCAAAATCTCTATGTACTTTTCAGCATTAATGGTGCCATCACAGAAGTGCAAGTTACCTTTGCCAAGGGCACTGACACAACCCCATACCATGACAGACCCTGGCTTTTGGACTTGTTGCTGGTAACAGTCTGGATGATCCAGTGTTTCCCCAAGGATTTGGGTGGACTGAGCAGACAGAGCAGATTAAAATATCGCTTTCTACATGTTTATGCCGGTCTATACAGGTGAGTGCATTGATAAGTATTGACTTTTTACTCACAAAGCTTTCATTGTAGCCTACTTACAGTAACGAGACTAGCGTGAGTTCATCCGCCCCCCCCCAGGCGGCCATTGGTAATCCTCTGTATCGTTCCCAGTCAGGTGCTGCGCGTGTGTTAGATGTGTGTGTGCATTAACGTTAACGCACACACACATCTCGGCTTAGCTGTGTGTGTGGTGCGCAGGCAAGTATCCCGGCATGTGAATATAGACGGGGGGCTGGGTTTGTGCTCTACCTGTGAAGCGCGTATCCGCGCTATTCTCCGACAATCAACATTGATACCGTGGCGTGGCGCCAGAAATTTAACTGTGGCAGTGCGCCACTTGCTAATCAACATAGGGGAAACACTGCCCTTTTCTTCTTTGGTCTGGAGCACACAGCGTCCATTTCTCCCAAATAATACCTGAAATACTGATTCATCTGACCACAGTACACGTTTCCACTGTGTGATGGTCCATCCCAGATGCCTCCGAGCCCAGAGAAGTCGACGGCGCTTCTGGACACTGTTAACATAAGGCTTCCTTTTGTCACAGTACAGTTTTAACTGGCATTTGTGGCTGTAACTACGTATTGTGGTACTTGACAAAGGTTTGCCAAAGTAGTCCTGAGCCCATGTGGTGATATCGCTTATAGATGAATGACGATTCTTGATGCAGTGCCGTCTGAGGGACCGCAGATCACGGTTGTTCAGCTTAGGCTTGCGCCCTTGTCCTTTACACACTGAAATTCCTCCTCATTCCTTGAATCTTTTAATTATGTTATGCACTGTTGAAGGTGAAATAAGCAAATGTCTTCCTATCATTCTTTGAGGAACATTGTTTTTAAACATTTCAATAATTTTCTCACGTATTTGTTGGCAAACTGGCGATCCTCGGCCCATCTTTGCTCCTAAAGGACTAGACCTTTCTTGGATGCTGCTTTTGCACCAAATCATAATTACAATCACCTGTTGACATCACCTGTTTCAAATCACATCATTATTTAACCAATTTACCTGATTACTAGCCCTAAATTGCTCCTGTCCCAACCTTTTTTGGAATGTGTTGCAGGTCTGAATGACAGGAAAGGATGTATATTTACAAATTAAATTAAGTTGACCAGAAAAAACATGAAATATTTTGTGTTCACATTGTCTGCAATGAAATACAAGTCAAAGTACATTTAGAAGTCACTACTTTCTTTTTTTATTTGTGTTTTTCATACTGTCCCAACTTTTTCTGATTTGGGGTTGTACATAAGTATCATCAGGAAAATGTACTTAAAGTATTTAAAGTAAAAGTACTCAATGCAGAAAAATCCTCACATTTTAGAAACTGGAAACGATTCAGCCAACTAAGTGTTTAATGGTCTAATCATGTCAGCTGGACTTGTAGGCCGCTATGTTGCTGGGTAGTTTAATTCATAATAAAACATCATATTTTATAAACTAAATGTGTTTTGTGTGCAAAAATCTTAATTTGTAAAGTAACTAGTAACTAAAGCTGTCAGATTAATGTAGTGGAGTAAAAAGTTACAATATGTCTCTAAAATGTAGCGGAGTAGAAGAAGAAAGTGGCATGAAAAGTACCTCAAATTTGTACTTAAGTACAGTACTTGAGTAAACTGTACGTTACATTCCACCACTGTTCGTCGTCGTTGTCGTTGACATTCTAGAAATGTATTTTAATGGCCGCTAATGCTTTTTGTCCTTGATTGAAACATGGGGTAGTGGTCAGGGTTGCCAGGTCTGTTTAACAAAACCAGCCAACAGGCCAATAAAACCAGCAACCACCAGAACTCAAAATATTCCCCCTGCCAAAACATAATTACACTAACCCTTACACTGCTTTTAAAGTCCAACAGTATTACTATAATTGACAAATATATTGTAATATTGACAAAGTAACACCATAAATGTTTAGTGTGCCATCATTAAAAGCAGTTTTGCCTAAACCGTTATTTCACCTAGGTCCTAAATTTGCCTTGTGTAATTAGATACAGTTTATTATCATAAATAAATAAAGCTCCGTGAACATGTAGAGCGATACGCTGATGCACAAACTAACCTGTTTTGTATGTTTGCTTTGCTAGCTACAGTAGCTGGGTAGCCAGTTGTTTACTCTGTTGTCCTACAGCAAGTACAATATCTTACGTAACACGTGTAGCTGGGTTTGGCTTTCAAGTTTAGCACGCACACGGCTCTGCACAGATGCTGCTGGAGTCTGCAGAGGCGAAAACGCTGCGGCAGGCGTCGCCACAGCAACCGGGAGAGACACAGAGGCGACACCTCCCTCCTGTACAGAGTGTAAGAAAGCCAGAGATCAAACTACAGCTTGGAGATTAAACAAGCTACTCCGCCTTTCTCCGTATTGCTGTCAGCCGTGAAGATAAAGATTATTATTATTATTATTATATTTGGATATTTGTCAATGTTTACAAGATTATGAGAAGCAATTGCTTGCTTCACACTGGGTGTCGATTCAGCTCATTAAGATTCACTCACAAACGTTGTGCAGCGGAGACAAACAGTACAAACAGATAGAGATGTCATCTTCATTACACCTCATGTAGAATTATATTTCTCTGCCCCCTACATTCACTGAGAGTTAACTATAGGCCGGCACATTCAAATGCTGCCTCCCCCCCTTCCTGCCCCCACCATCACCTGTTGCTGCTTGTTGCCGATTGGCTGGAACAGTGTTTTCGGGCTCGTGCACTCCTTTCGGTTTGTATTCCGTTTACACAGCCAGGGTTGTGTATTAACACCGGAGTTTTTTTCAGCGCACACAGAAAATAGCTAGGTGACCCTGAGGTGATATTCACTGAATTTGACAAAAAGTGTAGAAGAAGGCAGTGTGCCGCTACGCGTGGGTTGTTTCTTCCTATGTCTTTTAAATTTTCTATTATGAAATAGCCAGCAAAATAAAGGCTTTTTAAATCATTTTGAAGAAGAGTGCCTTGGTTTGAATTCCCGACCCCAAAGAGCAGCTTCCAACATATGACTGAACTTCCTGAGCACCCTGGACTTTTTTTGTCTTGACAAAAAGTGTATGTGGATTAACATCACTTACTATACCTTTAAACAAAGGGGGTGTTACTCTGTTGATGCAAAACTGATTAAATCACCAAAATGGTTTATATATTATATATTTACTGCAGTCCTCAAAGTGTGTGTGCGTCCGTGTGTGTGTGTGTGTGTGTGTGTGTGTGTGTCCGTGCTTGAGTGTGTGTGTTTGCGTGTGTGTGTGTGTGTGTGTGTGTGTGTGTTTGCGTGTGTGTGTGTGTGTGTGTGTGTGTTTGCGTGTGTGTGTGTGTGTGTATGTATGAAGTGAAGGAAAAGCAATTGCTTAAAGAAGAGAAAACAAGGTTTTTGTGCAAAACAAATACTGTTGTATAACTTACTCTGGCATTAGGTTTATGAACTTATTATATTATTAAATATATAATTTTTACAGAAATATGTTTTCTTTTTAACCAGTGGATAAACATGGGGTGGCTGTATAAAGACTGAAGAAAATATGCCCACAGTGACAAAATGATTCTCCAGAAATCAGAAACAAGATATGTTCAATAATAATAATAATAATAATAATAATAATAATAATACGATAAATAATAAAACAAAGTCAAGGAAATCACACCTCAGTACAATTCCTCCAAAAGAAAAAATAAGGATAAAGAGCTAAAACAAGAAAAAAGAAGGAAGAGACTAGATCTAAGAAAAGAACATTCTGACCTTGCAAAAAGAAAAGAAAAAGGTAGGAGAGACCCATTAATGAATACCAATGCATTAAAATGATAAAGAACATGCTGCCAATTGTTTTGCTTTAATAAGTATGCACCTACAGCAAGGCTCTAATATTAGAACAATGAGCGTGAGTGCATACTTGTTGCTCCAAAGACAAAATATTAAGAAAATCTGATAATCAATCTGCAGTAATATATTGTTTCTTCTTTTTACTGGACCTTTTCTTAAGGTATCAAATATTTAGAAAGTCTGATAATCAATCAGTCCAGTAATATAGTGTTTTTTTGTTCTTTTTACTAATTACTTTATTTAAGGTATTTATTTAAAGTCCCATTGAGGTTGGAATCCTCTTTTGCAATGGAGACCTGACCAAGACGTTGAGACAAAAGTTGCAGACCAAACAATATAATACCAGACAAGAGACAGCAAAAACAAGAAAAGGCTAAAAGTTGGCAAAATGCTGATACATTTGAGCATGGAATGTATTTGCCATAGTTTACATTAGTCTCAAATTCTTCAATTTAAATCCCCTTTAAAGAAAGTTTGCTGGCGCAGAAAGCATGGTTTCTTTCCCATCTTTGTCTATATTATGGACAGACAGCAGATATATGTTATGCGATGTGAGATAATAAATACATGATGGGAGTTTGCCCAGAACAGCTTTATAAATAACAATATACCAATGACTCAATCAACGTGTGGACGGAGATGGCCTGCCAACTCCGGAATACAAAGCACAGTAGTGTGATTCAAATTTGGTTGCAAATCTACTGTAAATGTGCCATAATAAATTGAGTCCAACATGTGGAAAACAATTTGATGAGGAGCAGCAAACAAATATTTGCTATGTAAAGATATAGTGGAGTAATGGCGTCCTGAGCAGAGAAGTCACACTCCCTCTCTGTGTGTGTTGTAATCCGAGCTTCTCTGTTCTTAGTGGGTCCGGCCCGTGGCTGTGAAAAACAGCAAACAAAGTATTTTACGCATTGAGGAACAGTCTCAGAGTCGTGTGGAGGCAATCCCAGTGTTAAAATTAAAATATAGAAACTGTTTCCATTGATAGAATAAAAGCACATGATTAAAGAAGAACTCCAGGTTTACTGCACTCCAGTGGCAGTTCATCTCATCCTTCAGGATGAACATTAACCAAGAGTTGTGCTCCGGCCCAGATGACCAGGTCAGCAGGGTTTAACAGCCCATCCCGGCCAGCGGCCGCTATCCAGGCAGGGTCATTGATGAATGCTCCAGTGGAGCCAGAGGATGTGATTTAAAAGGTTGAGGTGTGCTGTGGTAAGTCTAAAAATAACCTGCCAGCCTCTGACATCCCCCTAAGCCATCTGCCCCTTTTTATCATTATCCCCATAACAAAACTCATTTGATATCTGTTGTCTTTTCCTTCAAGAGACTCCATCTGAGTTGTCAAAAAAAAAGCCAGGGACATGTTTGGATATTCTCCCACTCACTTGAGGCAACATTTCCACATTAATCAGTTAGGACCAGGAGCCCTATACATCTTGAACTGTAGTGTTTGTACTAATTTTGGACTGCTCTATAGCAACATATGCAGTCTAATAGATAAAACAAGATATAGAGTAAATAGATAGAATAAACATGCAGATTAAAATCCTCTAATTGCAGCGTCTTTCTTAAAAAGGTCTGAGAAATGGCTGTCCATCTGTGCCTCTCTTTGAAATCCAACACTGACTGTGTTGTTTAATTATTATTTCACAGTAAGCAGGACATATTTAAGAAGCTTCACCCCAAACAAGCTGAGCTGCCCGGGTGCTATAATTTCAATTAGCATTGAGCAGCGACCTTTGGCAGAAATATTGGGGGTTATGTATCAGCAACAGTTTATAAGCTCTCTGGACTAATATTGGCTCATCTCCACACAGGACACCTAATGTAGCTGAGCTGCTTCCAGCCAGAGGGAACACACTCAGCGCCTGCTCTGTGAGCGTCATGACCACGGGAACAGCGGCATTACTCATCCAAACATTCAACATCGCTTTCATTCCCCATTGGTGGCCACGTGACTTATGTTTACTCAAATAATACTTCTCTCTCTCCCTTTTTTTATCTTCCATTCTACCTCTATTTTCTCTCTTTAGGAACAGGAGTGTTCTCTGCTGGCTCACTGTTTGGATGGTGGTGCCCAAGGTCATCGTTGTGTAGCATCCTTATCCTTCACTTCCAGCTCAACCAGGCTGTGAGAAGCAGGCAGAATGCAGTGAGGATGCAGGGATTAAGATGCTTACACACACTTATTGTTACACGTCAGACTAAGGCAAGTGGGAATGAGAGTGCACTCTGTGGTGCTCTAAAAGGGAATCACAATAGATCTGAAGAGACTCTTGTATAAGTGACAATAGGAAAATAATGAATAAATACCAATTTAGGCTCACACAATGATTAAATCTGGGTGAAGTGTCTGAATCTCTCTCATTTTTAACTTAAAAACTAATTTTAATGATCACTGTCGAGGAGGTCTATAAATATGCAGAGGTGTCTCTGAGATGTGTTGCAAGCTGCCAACAGCAACAGATTTCTCCTCTATGTTTGTGCTAATAGATGCCTACAGTAGTTTGCTTTGTCTGCGTTCAAACAGGGAGTCTTCCCCCCAGGTTTGGCACAAAACATGAAACACATCACAAAACAGCAAATACACAGACAGTAACAAAGGACATGGAGGTGGTGGCATCAGCTTCAAACTAAGTGCTTGTTGGATCATCAAACAGCTTCTGAAACCTATGGTTGGGTATTGTTTTGTTTTTTTCAGATACCGGTGCTAAAACGATTCTTACGTTTCGGTGCCTAAACAGACAACAACATTGAATGCACCATTAAGTCCAGTTTTTTTCTCCGACAACTGTTGACTATGTCTCTCTAAGTGTAGCCAGGATACCCAACCCTATTGAAACCCACCCCCATACATACATACTACATATACTACGTACTGCGTTTTACATACTGCATCGTACGTCCTGCTTACTGTGCTGTCGATACAACAGCAGGAGTCACACATTCAGCCCCTACCATCAGCTTGTCACAACAGACTTTAAGGCTTCACAAGTTGTAGAGTGGTGTGTCCTTAAATAAATTACAACTTCCTGTTTTAGTAGCTTGAATGGGTCTGGATGTTCTCGTATGTCTAGATGAATGCCTGTACAAAATGTCATGGCAATCCATCCAATCATTGAGATAATTCTGATTGGACCACAGTGATAGAGCAACAAAACCAAATGACCGCCAAACCGTGGTTAGCGTGGCTAAAATGCGACAACAGATACTTAAAGATTCATAGAGATCTATTACGACGTGGCGCTAACTTAAATTTGAGTATGCTACCAATTTGGAACTGGATCCAAAAAGTCTCCACCAGAATCCAACCGTACATTAACTGGTTCTTGCTTTTTGCAAATTATAGTGAAACCGTTGCAGCTGCGTTGCACCAATAATCATACCATGTTCAACAACGTTCAAAGATCATGCACCTCGCCAATTCTAATGTAGTATTCAAACACTAAATTAACTTTTGATTCATGTCTACATGCTTTATACATGCAGCCACATAACTTTGCGTATCATGCTGTTAAATAAGCAGCTGTGTGAAATCAAGGGGAAAACACATCTATATATTTCCATTTGACTTTCTGCCTTTGAATGTCTTGAGGATTATATTTTATCTACATATAGATCAAATGTTCTGTATTTTCCTCCATCTAAGAGTGAAGAAAGATTGTGGAGGGAAGTAGAAGATGATATACTGCAGCATGTTGCAGGCACACAGTTCACACTTTAGCAAACATAGCCACCTTGACATTACCTCAAGCATGTTGTTTCCACTGAACTGTGAGTGTGGCTGATCAGGAAATAAATTACACTGTAGGTCTAGCATCTTTGCTGTACAGCAACTTCTCAAAATAGAACAAATCAATAGTGTGGGGGAGCACTAGTGTGGTGGCTGGGTGCCATTACACTTTAATTGCCCCATACTGAGATGGCAGTACTGGCTTGGTGCTTTCTGCTGTGCAGACATATAATTCTTCAATCTGCCTCATTTTCCAAACTATACCTTCATTTTGAATATTCTTTTCAGAGCTGAGTAATGCTTATTCTATCTGCATTATCACATCAGCAGTAAATGTGTCATTCTTCTGGTGCAAAAGCCATACGTGAGTTAAAAATCCATCTGTGGATGAGGTTGTTCCATTAATTCCAGAACTCAAACTCAAATCTTCACTTGAACATAATTTGCATGATCTGATTAAATTGACCTGGACTCAATAGTACCTTCAGTAGATGAGATGACTTGGATTTGAACTCAAGGGCTGGTTATTTCGTCCTGCACTTGTGTATTTAAATTGGGGGTTGACTGAATAACAGTGTTTTGTCTCACAGTTTCGATTCCACTTCAAACCTCATTTCTTCATTTTGACATGATGACCTTACATTAGCTTAGACACTTTATTACCACTGGACACATTCACAGTATTCTTGCTCATGAACAAAATTTTATTTCGGACATCAATAATAGATACAGATATTAGCATGCGCATTAGCCTGATATAACACTACAAGGCCTAGATAGAAGTTTTTCTGTCACTTGGTCCCTATTTCTCTGAAACTGCTGCCCTTTCTTGTGGGGTGCCTCAGGGGTCTGTGTTAGGTCCGTGTGTTTTGCCACATAATAAGGCAATTTGGAAATATGCGTTATCATTTCTATGCTGATGACATCCAGCTGTATGTTTCTTTTAATGCAGAAGAGACTTACACAGTGTCAGTACTGCTTAAATGTTTGTCTTTCATTAAGGACTGGAGGGCGAACAATTTCTTGCAGCTTAATGAAGACTTAAGTCCTTATTGTTGCTCCGGATACTACAGCCTCCAAGGTTGTTCAGCTGTTGGGGTCCCTTTCTTCAGCTGTACAGTCCAAACTCTGAAATCTTGGTGTTATATTTGATCATAATATGTTTCTTGACCAACATATCAAATCAATAACCCGCACATGTTTCTTTCAACTGAGAAACATTGCTACCTAAAAAAAAATAAAGCACTGACCTGCTCCATCCGTAAACTACTAACAGGTCACTCAGGTCTTCTAACCAGGGATTACTGGTGGTCCCACGCACTCCGTTGAAAATTAAAGGTGACCGTTCCTTTGAAGTGGTAGCTCAGACTTCCTGTTAACTTATATTCTGCAGTCTCAGTTGACGCTTTTAGAAAGCAGCTGAAGACACACTTGTTTCAACTCGCTTTTGTCTCAAGTTTGTAATTTGTTTTTTTTTGTCTTTTAATCTTTTACCTTCATTGATATTGTATTATATTTTGCTTGTTTATTTTCTGTTTTGGATCCTACTGTATTTTAACAAATGTTTATTGTGTGAAGCACTTTGTGACTGTCTGTAAAAGATGCTATATCAAATAAAATTATTATTATTATGTTTGCTATACAGCAACTTCTCAAAACACTACAATTGTTATATCACAAGTATTGGTTGCATGTAAACCACAGTCCTTTAATACTCTGCTGCTTCCTGTGTTCCTTCAAGATGAAATCAATATTTATTCCATCTAAAATGCCATTAATTACATTTAAAAAGACAATACTCATTTATATGACATCCCAAAGAGGTTAATAACAAAATTAGGTTTGAGATTATCATTGTGTTTACTCAAGAACATCACTTTCTATGGTTGTATAGGATGTTTACGGTTAAATTACATTGTAGATCGTTTCCTCTGAACTCAGATCTATCTACTTATGTGTTGAAAATGGAATGAAACTCCATGGCCTTTGGAGTACTTGAAATACACGAAGCCTGCTGGCAGTACAAGGGCATTATGTCATTGACTAAAAACAGCCATTTATCTGAAAAAAGTAAGGCTATATACTTAGACAATAATGCATTCAGAAATCACACTAAATGTATGCAAGAATATTAATTTTGGAAGCATGTACTGAGGTTTAGCCATTATTAGTCTCACATTGCCAGACCTTCCTCCACTGCGCTGTGGAGGAAGGTCTGGCTAGTCTTTTTAAAATTAAAAAAGTCTTAACATGAATCCAATATATAATTAGCAAAAATAAATCCCCACTGGTTACAGTCCTAAAGGTAAGGTAGCCACTAAGGTAGCCATCCACATACACAGTTCATCCTACAGATTCACTTTGCCACATATGTTTAACATTAAAACATGATTTATAAAATCATGCCAATGATTATTAGCTATTTTAACAGCTTAGTATTCTATGCAAAAAAAAAGGCATGTATAAAGGCTTTAGGCCGCCCTACATGTAATCGTAGGCCAGTTTAGCATACAACTTCATTTTATACAGTACTGTATATATATAGTAGGGGGTCCCTGCTCCGTCTCTCTTTCAGTTAAGGGGTCCTTGGCTTAAAAAACAATGAAGACCCCTGGTCTACAGTACAAAGAATCAAACAATGAGATTAGTTTAAATTAGTTAGTTAAAGAAATGTTAGTCTCGCTTTGCCAGACCTTCCTCCACAGCGCTGTGGAGGAAGGTCTGGCTAGTCCACACAGCATTCTGGGATGGGAGAAAAACATGTTCTGGTTTATTGGCATTTCTTTAAACCAATCACAATCATCTTGGGCGGTGCTAAGTGACGGACAGAGCCCCACAACAGCTGCAAAATAGCCATTATTGGTAAGCTGTGCTTTTTCTGGATGGTTTTCCTAACTGTTTAAAACTGTGTGGTTCTCAAACTTTTTCAATAATGTACCCCCTTTGAAAAAAATGTTTTTGCCAAGTTACGAATAACTACTTTTGATAGTAAGTAATAAGTAATATTACTTTTTTAAGCAGTAACAAGTAAAGACAACACTTCCAGAGTAACTTGTCCAACACTGGGGATTAACACCTGAAAAGAAGTATACATACAGTTTATATACAAGACTCCGCTAGCGGGTCCACAGCCATGATAGTGGCTCTTTGAGGCTGAACCAATGCTAATGTATAGCATGCTACGGAAATTCATCCAATAGCTGTTGAGACATTTTGGGCTGGAGCAACATTCCTCTCTGCAGCTACACTTCAAAACTGAAGGCAGTAGACATTTTGACATACAAATCTACCCTTCAGCTGCTTTAATTTTGTGGATTTATTGTTCCAGGAGTGCTACTGCCTTTTGAATTCTTATTCCCTCTCTGGATATCTCCCCATTAAACATACTTCCACATCAGCAGAATGTGAGCTATGGGTTTTGGCAATCCGTCTGCTTCCCTTCCCACACATTAACCTGTAACCAAACAGCATTAACACTGTAGTGATCAAATTTTTTTATTTTCCAAATGTAATTTACAGGCACTTGGCCTCAGTTAGACAAAAAAAAAACTCTTAATTGCTTCCTTCTGTTTGGGATTAATGTCAGAAAACTTAGAATTAATTACGGCTAATCAAGAACACAGCTAATAGATGTGCTCGCCTGCTTAAGGGGCAACAATTGCATAACTGCAGACATAGGCCAAAGAGTAGCTCTCCTTACAACAGAGGTAGCTTACATGATAAATAGATACAGGTCTTTGACCTTCCCTCTAATACATTCCCATATTTTTGCTGAATCTTAAAAAAGGATATAATAACAAATGCAAAGTTGCTAAAGAAAAGTTACAACTATAACACTGTGAGTAAGAGACTTGGTGTAATTTCATATTCCCATGGAGGCTTGCAGCACAGTCAGCCACGAGTTCACAGAGCGATTCTGAAGCTACTGGTCCGTGTCTGAGCCGAGTTGGTCAAGAGACCTGAAACAGGCCTGCGTACTGAGCATTTAAAGGCAAATCTCTGTTAATCACATATGGTTGGAAAATAATTAGGGCTATCTTCCCCCGGCAGACGTCTATAGCCTGGGTGTTAAGGCTGGAAAAAAACAGCTGCTGCAATAAATCTCATCTGATAATCCAGTATGCGGATATGAACACAGCCAGAACAGCTATTCTCACGGTCAGTGACCACACAGAAAGACGGACTATATCATTTCATATATATATATATATATATATATATATATATATATATATATATATATATATTAATCCTGTGCAAAAAAGGGGATGATCCCCTCTCTGATTACCGTATTTGATCTATATACAGAAAAAAAAAACTCTATCTAAGGTGGTTTCCAAAAAAATAAGGTCTTGTTATCCAATTTAAAACCGTTTACTCTGAGTGCTCGAAATCAAGGTGACTGGGAGTACGGCCACAAACAAAAATGTAATTACAAAGTTGTGCTTTTATTGACTCGGGCCACTGTCACAGTCCATAAAGTCACTCATCTGTGTATTGTCAATAGAGCCACTCCAGAAAGTGTCTGCTGTTAAATCAATGACTAAGATAAATGATTTTTTGGTTTGGAGTTTGGCGAGATAGTCGTCACTGTTCATAGAAACTGAATACAATATCCGAAACCTCGTTCATGTACAGAGAACCTTTACAGGACTAGTTCTGATATTTTGGTAAATACAATAATTCAATCTCTTGCAGAGAGTTAGATTGATAGTATTCACATATTTGTTTGTTTGATATAAGGCTACAGCTAAACGTTGGTTAGCTTAGCATAAAGACTGATAACAGGAGGAAACAGCTAGCCAGACTCTGTCCAAAAGGAACATAATCTGCCGAGCTTTATTATGAAACTAGTTAACACATTATATCTCGATTCATCTGCATACATAAACGTAAGTGTTTACAATTTGTGGTTTTACGGGGTGAGGGGGATTGGGGGTCTCTGTACCCGGCCCAGAAATAGTCCTGAGCATAACCACAATTAGTTTTTACATTTCAGTTTTTGTGCTGGTAGGTGAAATGTGTAAGCTTTGGACAGAGCCAGACTGGCTGTTAATAGTCTTTATGCTAAGCTAAGCTAATTGGCTGCTTCTTCGATTTTAGTCATTAACGATTTAAACTCTCAACAAGTCTGCAAATCTACTTCATCAGGATTGTGTGGTTTGATCACATTTGATTGATCAATGGCCTTTCAACATGAGCAAACTACCCAACAAATTCATCACATTTTGATTCAAATGTTGTTAAATCCTAAATGGTACGTGGCATTCCTTTTTCCCCAACAGAGACTCGCACACATCAAATCAGTGTGAAGACAAACACAGAAAAAATAATACAGACATGTGAAGTTACCAAGCAAAAAAAGAAAGTGTGTTTATGTAGAGTAGGACCATATTGGCCATTGTAAAAGCTGTATGAGGAAATGGGTTTTCAGGATCTTTAAATTCAACAGAAAATATGACAGTGGTATCAAGCTTCTCATCTTACTCTGAGCAAGAAAAGTGAATACCATTTTTTCAAAGATGTCTAATTATTGCTATAAATTTGTTCCCAGTTTATGAAAGCTATACATATTCATCCTGGTCATGTAAGGCTAATGACAATCCACCCTGGGATAACCTAGCGTTCATTATGTTACTCTGGTATCTTCTCCAACTCTACTGGGAGAAGCATCTCTCCACAAAAGGCTTCAATCACTTCTTTTCTTGAATGCATTATCATAATTAATTGGGTGCTATCTTGCTCACTGGTGTAGGCAAGGGCATAGGTTTTGTTCCAGCATTGGTGGGGACACATTAATTGTGTGTGGGGGTCCTCCCCCAAAATGTTTTGAGCACTAAACACTTAATTTCTTGCATTCTGAGGAATTTTTCAGCACCAATTTATGGTTGAAATTTATTTATTAATGAAAAGGAAAACACCTGTGACAATTTAAAATACTTACACAAATAAAAATATAGTGGAATATACCGGTAATGCACTAAGGCGCTCATGTATTTTGTATTGCTTTCAAATATTTATTCTCCAACTTTTCCGATTTAATGTTTCTGCTGAGTCAACCCTCATAAAAACACTCATAATATTTATTAAAGAAAGCTGTAATATTACAAGAATAAAGCTATGATATAATAAGAATAAAAGCCACAATATATAAAAAAAAAATCCACCTGCCCTATAGTGTGGTGTGCATTAAGTCACTGCTCTGCTGATATGGTAGTATCTCATTCAGACCCTATGACACACAGAACCTGGGACTCCTCATGAGACAACGTTTAGGGAAGTGACGGTGCGCTGCTCATCAGCTGCGGTGAAAAACCGAAACAACAGCTGCAAGACATGGGCATGGACCAGGCGTGACAAGTCTGCCGCAGCATGCCGCTGCAGAATGCCGCTGCAGAATGCTGCTGCAGAATGCGTCTATTATAATCAACTGTACTGTAGGTGCTACGCTGAGCACGGAAGCAGCACGCACCCGCACGGGCATCGCACAGCTCATCTTTATTTTTACAGAGACAGTAGACAGTAGCTAGCGGTCAGAGGAATGATGCCACACAGCAGTCCAAACCTTTTACAGGTCAAAATAACTGAAGCACACTGAGCAGCTCTCGCCTACTCCATGTCTGACAGTAAGGTAATGTGAATGAGTTTGTTTGAATATTGCTGGCAGGGTTTCTGCAGGTTTTACCAAGTCAAATTTAAGACTTTATCAGACCTTTATGAATGAAATTTACAACATCATAAAAGTACAACGAAATGCAGTACTTGCAAAGTCAATTAATTCAATTTGCATAAAAGCGACAGAGTAATGATTATCTGTACATATAAAGCCAATTATATGTGGACAAGCAAAATAAGGAACTACAACACCACAGAATAAAAAATAAAAAAAAACATTTCAATGAGCATTAGAGGTAGCGTTACATGGACGTAGGAAAATTAAGACCTGTTTAAAATTATTTAAGAACACATGCAAACCTACGCCTTGGGTGTAGGAACACAAAATTGTCTTGAAGCTTGCAGAAGTTCATAACCAACTAAAAATAGTTTGATTAACATGTTGATGTAAAATAATTGGAATGTGGAATCAGACCGTAATGGGCAGAGTGCATTGGCCATGTAGGAACACTATCTACAATGTTGTGTGGACTGCAGTTTGGGAACAAACAAAGAGAAGCACAACAACAAACTCCAATGCTGCACATGAAAAGTGTGTTGCCTGAGAATGGTTTTGATGGAGTACAAAGCCTGTGTCACCATCAAATATTTGCTCACTGGGATGGTATGGCACTCGATAGTGCAGGGAACACTGTACTGCTGCACTGTAAATTGCCTGCCCTTTCCTCCTCTGCCACAATCTCCAAGAATGGAAAACCAAACAAGGCCACCGTACAATAGCCTGTCAATTCCACCCTGAAACAACAACATCAACAGGTACTGGTGGAGGTGCTTGTTTGAGGAGGACAGATTGAGAATGGGGGAGAGGGAGGAGGCGGTGCCGACTGTTTTGACTCATCTCCAGAAAAATCATTAGTCACAAGTCATTAGTAAGCCTCCCCTGAGAGATTTACTGTAGTGTGGTCTAAACATGGCTGCTGTCATATGCTGCGCTGCACACTTACTCCCATTTCCCTGCCTCATTACTCTGCTCTGCCTTTCCGCTTCTTCTCTTAATATGTTCCAACCCTAATTATGCAAATGAATCCACTTTACCTTCAACATTGAAATCCTTATATGTGTAGATACCTTCAGGCACGGTGGTGGAATTCCTGTCCAAGTCCCTACCCTGAAGGCAACTGAAGAACAAGTGAGAAAATAGAGTGCTGCTGTTGTTTTGCTGACATCCACATTGATCTGTGTGTAATGAGGCAAAAACCTCCACTGACATGATTAGCTTTCATGAGATAGATTTTTGCAAAGAGACATTCCTTGTACCTATGTACGATTCTTAATCCATATACTGATACGGTAAAATGTGAGACAATGACAAAGGGTAAAACAGGTAAGAATCAAGACTAGGTGGAAACCTAGTATATGGTTGGACCGGGTATGGTCAATGTGCTAGAGGGTGACACAGGAATCAATTGTCGCTCCCATCCCATCCCGAGCCCACAAAAATACTCCTGTCATATACGATCACGTTTTATTTAATCTTTGGCTCCGGCCCCCGCCCGCTCCCATTGATTTCTATGCTCTATTCCGTCCCTATCACGTTACCAACAGTGAGATTGACTGCCGTACTGGGACTCCCGTGGGGATACCGTGACCCATGGGAGACCCAAAAAATTGTCACCCTCTACAATGTGCTAAACTGTTGCCAAACTGTTAGTCAGTGGTGTCTATAATCTGAAAAATGTTTAGGGCGTAGTTGTCCAAGTAAAATTTGTTGACATGACATGGTTAAGATACGTTTGAGTCAAATAATTGAGGGTGGCTTTAATTTATTAAACTCAACAATACAATCATGCTGTATTTTCAACATACATATTTTTATTTGTTGTTCTGCATTACCAATCTAAAGTGTTATTGTCCTATTTCAGTCGCCAACGCACAGTGGACAGGCAATGGTTTGCGTTACTTTGTTAAACAGACAGACCTAGGTTGCATCCCTTGACAATTATGAACATGCTGACAGCCTCAAATGTTGGTTCTATGGAATACATAGCAAGATAGTTTTCCTGCTTGTGCTTCCCGACCGTGGTTTATTTACTTTACTTTGGTCTTGAGGAGCTACAATGTTTATTCATAGACAAACTGAAACCAACACTGTACATGTCATACCTTCTCTGCTCCGATCGCCAACAGCTGTCTGCTCTGAGTGCATCCACCATCACTCTCTCTTGTTCAACCATGTACTCACTACGCTCACACTACGCACTGAGCTACTCCTTTCTCGTTTGGCTCTCAACGAAGGCGGTCGCATTTTCTCTCCCTCTCCTCTCCCACACCTCCCCTGCTTGCTCCTCTTGTCTCGTCTAACTCTTTGAGAGACTCTCTCAGCACTGCTCTCCAAACCCTAAAACCATGGATTTGATCAACTGGTCTCTCAACGCAATTGACACCATCTTCTCGACGAGGAGCTTGGGTTCGGGGGAACCTGCTTGCCCTGCCGGAACGTTTGCTGCTGGCTACACGATGGACGCGTGGGAGAAGTGACGGGTCGTGTGTCTGGCGGCTCATTCCAGGGAGGACGTTGAGGATATCTACCTATTCGGAACCATGATAACAGGCCCTTGCTGACTGGATTAGGCATTGGCCTGGTTTATCGACAAATTTGACAAGACTATGACAGCTGTTCAAAGCCCCAAAAAGCTGCCTGGAATGATTGAAGCGGTGGGCAGAGCAGTCAGTGTTTGAAGCTGGGACTATTAACCGCACTATGGATAACAACATGGAGATGAACTGCAATTTGGATATTATCTTGGATAGATCACCGCTTTTACAAAGACAGATTGACCAGAAATTGACTAACAGAGTGGCTGTGTAAAGGAATGCAGCTACTCGCGCCGAGACAAAATAACTCCAATCTTATCAACTTTCGGCCCCCTTATCCAGCACTGGCCTCGGCCAAGGCCGCTGCTGGAACAAAAACATCCCCCTCGAAGAGCACTGCAGAGAGACACTCTTGTGTTCCTCCCAAACTTCCCTCAGACACCTGCTGATTGTTGACTCTGCTTGGGACCTATTCAAGGTTGTCTCCATGGCAACTTGCTGTGTTAACGCTATGACATCCTGCGGACTGAGGCCCCAATGGGTGCCAGGCTAAGCGACTCTCACCAGGCCCCCCTCCACCCTAATACCCCCGTCCCACGCCGTCGCCGCTTTTTTACCCCCCAGTCTGACAAGCTGGTCTGTGACCAGCGCCATTCGGTCGGACGGAGAGGACGCTGGCGCTGTTTATTCGCCGCTTCTCTGCCTGCTCTGATGGCTGCTTGCCCAGAGTGATAGAGAAAGACACTATCTCTATGGCTCTGTGCTTGCCGATGTCTGGGTTACCTCCACCCCCCATTCCCCCCCATTTCCCTCCCCTGTTGCAAGTCGTGTTGAATCGTGTTGTATGTGCTTACTGCCGAGGTTTTCCTCCCCTTTCCTCATGTTATGCTGTATTTTCCTTACTTGTAATTCTTCCCTGTAAAGCGACTTTGAGTCTATGAAAAGCGCTATATAAATTCAATTTATTATTATTATTATTATAACATTTGCATCAAACTGTGTCAACACCGTACAAATATAAGATTGCGCATCATCAACAATTGCATATTGTATATATTGTATTGGTCAAGCGGATCAGTTGAAAGGTCGCGAAGGCAAACCAGTTACCAGCTGACACACTGTTGCGCCATATTCAGCAACAGCCAATGGCTCAGTGACCAATCTCAGAACCCAACAGCTATTGGTCTGACACGAGTTAGCCATTTGGGGGCAACAGCCAATATTTCGGGGCGTCCGGTGTAGCCAGTGGATATCCGGGCCAAGGCTTCCTCTGCTGTGCGCCGGCCATTGTTTACAGTCTGATTAGCAACTTAAGAGTTTCTGCAGGTTTCACCAAGTCAAATTTAAGACTTTTTAAAGACCTTCTTAAGACCATTATGAATTAAATTTAAGACCTTTATCACAACATCAACTGAGCCCTGAATTCAGTTTGTTCAAACCAAGTATCGCTTAACCTGCACTTCCCCATAGCTGAAGAATAAAATCTGTTTTTATGTCTGTGGTACAATCCGAAAGAGACTCGCATCAATAACACAAAAACTGATTGGCCTCATATAAGTTGCATGTTGGTCTGATTTTTAATCATAATACAGCGAAATTATATTTGGCATTGCAAAAGAAAAGAACTACAACACCATGGAATAATAAAAAAGAGCATTAGAGGTAGCGTTGCATGGACGTAGGAAAATTAAAACCTGTTTAAAATGTTAGACTTTTTAAGACTCAGTGGAAACCCTGAACTGAGATGCAGGAATGGAGGTTGATTTGAGAGACGACGTCTACGACTGGATTGTTACTCTGCATATGAATGCAGATACATTTTTAAAAAGCTAAATCGTCGTTAGACGATAGCATTTTGCCCAATTATGCCTCTTTTCCCCCTTCACACAGACTGTACACCTGCATGCAACCGAAGCACTAAAAACAAAATCTTGTCCCGTTGCCTACAGATTTAGCATTTATATGCAGATATCTGTTTATAGAGATTACTCAGTGGCAGACTTTCATGTTTATCGGTCCAGCCAAAAACTCAAAAACTGGTAAAAAACAAAAAAAATTAATGGGTCTCCAATGACTCTTTGCATCTGGAGCAAAGTTTCTGTGATGACAGAACAAACTTAAAAACGCTGAAGATCAAAGTCTTTATAGTAACAAATTGCTGTTAGAACTATGATTTGTCTGACAACAAGCTGTCTTAAAGAAGGCAGGGGAAGCACCTCTGTTTCCCATTCCGCCTGGTCTTTGTGTTTCAAGCTTGCCATCATGTGGGAGGTTGAAAGCTGTAAAAATTGCTCCTGATGACGCAAACGCAGCAGTGACTAGAAGAGGATTTCCCAGGCATGAACCAAAGGGGTGCTGCTAAAGGAAAAGTCATTTTCTTATGTAAAAAAAAAGAAGCACAACAAAGCCTTGACTGCACACCCACACAGAATCTGCTGGTGCACGGTGTTCCTGTTGCTGCTTTTTTGTTTCTTGAGGAGAAACAAACGCACTGTGGAGTACAGTACTTTTATGTGGCAATTATGTCCAAGTGAAATTAGCCTGAGGGCACTTCTAAAGTCTATAACTATCTATTTATACTTTGCCAAATTGTCTAGGAAGGAAAACGTACAGCACAAAAAAGTTTATGTAACAAACTAATTGTGTTTGAAGTGTGGAAGGGAGGAGTTGGAGAGAGAGATAGAAAAGATTGTTTTGCATTTACATTACCATGGCAATAGAAAATACTGCTTTTTGATTGGCTGACAAACAGTGTCAGAAATGAAGTGGAGCAAAGGGCAAAAATGCCCCAACAACTCTCAGAATGCCCCTAAAAAAACGTGGCCGAGAGGCAAAAATTGCCCCAAAAAGTTGGGGAAAAAAGACAGAAGAATTTAGAGAGAGCGGCCTCGGCCATTGTGGCCCCCCAGATATTCCTGCCCTTTACTCACAAAAACTCAAATCCACAGATATTCTTTATCTTATTTTGTAAACAAAACACTATTAACTTGAGTAGGTTTGATAAGGCTGGATGTCCAAGGATTGTAATAAGGTATGGAATATGCGTGTTTGTTGTGCATGTCATCCTCTGTAAACCCCAAAGGTAAACGACCAGGTTCAGCTCTTGTCTTTGTTGTGATCTTTTAGTAATGCTTCACTGCGGTTCTTGTAATGACTGCACTGTTGTGCTTTAACACATTTTAATTACCACTCGTATCAACACACTGGAGATGAATGCGCTTAATTTCAGATGCAAGACTGTGAGCCAAAATACAAACAATGCTGATCAGCATCATGTGTGATTAAAGCTGAAGAAAATGTAGATCTTACTGAGAAAAAAAAAATAAATAAAACTCTTGTACTCCTCTCACTGTGTGATTATCAGACTGTGTATGTGCAAATTTTAAGCCAGTACTAATGGGTCCAATGGGCCCATTAGTACTTTTCTAGGGAGTCACTGGTCCATCCGAGGGGGGCAACAGACAATACAACAAACAATAGCAACAAACAAACTGTATCCCCAATGAGTGCTACAAAATCATATTAGAATTATATGGAAAGTGAAACCTATATTATTTTCCAGAATTTAGACATTTTTAGAAATTATAAAATAATATGGAGGACAATAGGGTAAGCAAGTACTCTTCTTATGTCATGGCTTTGCCACTGACACATATTTTGTTACACTTTAAGTCAACTTCAAAATGCATTTGCATCTAGAAAAACTAATTATTGTATGTTCCACTGTTAGGAAGGACAAACTGTTGGTAAGACACATATGCTAATTCAAGCTGAAGATATAAGATATCTCAATTATGCTGTTTTGACTGCTAGCATTAGCTGTCTGTTAGTACCCAACTGCTAGCAAAAATGTATAGTACAGGGCTAGAAAACGACGTGTCCAGCAGGGGTGGGGCTAGAAGGGGGGCATGGGGTGGCACCGGCCCCCCTAAAATATGATTGCCCACCCGGTGCCCCCCCAATTAAATTGGGCTAGAGTGCTGTCAATCTGACAATAGGTGTTTTCCCACTGGAGGGACTTTTGCAGTTCTTAGAACTAAAACGTTCCTAGAACACTTTTTTCGTCGTGTTCCCACCGGACAAATTTGGGGATTTTTTAGTTCCTCTGGCCGTATTTCGGGACTTTTTTTAGCTACTACTTCAGAGCAGGGTCTTTTCCCTTTTCCTAGGTCTACTTGATTGGTCAAAATTATAAGTCCCGCCCACTGCCAACCCAAATCTTACAGTGCGTCGTCTGTACTTGCAGACAGAGCAACAGCGGTACATTTTTAGCAGTTTTCACCATCTTATTCATCATTAAAGTCACTTCTGACAACGTTTTAGGCGAGAAATGAACTATTTAGATTTTGAATATAGGCAGTCTTCCGAAAATCGTTGCCGAATTGACAATTTGCTTCAAAGTTTTCGGAGCTCCATAAAGTGAAGGGACCGGCAGCTGGTGGCTGCCCGGGATCGCTTGTTTGCTGGTCGGCCTGTCATCCTGGGACGCCCCGCTGTAAACTAGCGGACTCTCAGACCGCGGTCTCGTAAGAGGCTTTTATTTCGCCGTTGTTCGTTTAAATATCACAACACATGTCCATCATAAGATTAACGGGAACGTGTGGTTAACTGCGTTTTTCCCGTTAAACTCCACAAGCGCCTGGTCCGCCGTGCACACACACACATGGCAAGAGAGAGAGAGAGAGAGAGAGAGAGAGAGAGAGAGAGAGAGAGACTCCAGCCTAGTCTTTAAGCGCTGCTGTTCAAACTCCGTTATGAGGTTCCCAGCAAGGCACAACAGGAACATTCTGATGTTGTCCTCCATCATGCTGCTTTGTTGTTGTATGTGGCGCTAAGGTCTAGTGACGATGATAAAGACCGTTGCGGTGCTTACGTCACTCCCTTACCCCTCCTACCAGTCCCTGTGGCCACTTGGCCGGTGGGAATGCAAATGGAAAAAAAGATTTTGGGGGAGAGTAGTTCTTAGAACTGCTTAGAAATGTACTTTTCCCCTAAAAAGTACAAGTACTATCCAGTGGGAAAACGCCTAATTGTGATTTCCATTGGATCAGAGTACTGTCACTTGGCTGCCTGTTCTGTCAATTTACCCAGCCGTTGTCACATGACCAATTCATGTGACTAATGACTATCCAAAATTCTGATATCATGGAACCAACACTGGATTTTTTTATTTTTGTAAGTGGTAGACAATTTTTTTTATTTGGATATACAATTTGTTTAAAATGAAAACAAGTGAAATTAATAATGAATGTGATGTTTTATTCCCTATATTTCTATATTTCTATATACAGCATTTTCTATGCTGTATTCCCATAAAATGTCCTGATGACTGATTATTGGGCCCCCCTCCTGTGCCACCCCAATTTTAAAAGACCTGGAATTGCCCCTGGTGAACCCGGCAGCTAACGCTCAATCATTTATTGAGGCATAATGCTGTTGGCCTTCAAGAACAGCAAAAACATGTAGTTCTCGTTAACTTTTTCATACATTTTACTCCCTAAAAAACATAGCACTTAGCTTAGTCTGGTTTGAAATGAATGTTTGGTTAAAAACATAACAGTGTCGCCCCTTATTCAATGGGGAGTAGTGGGTTATAGAGACAGAGCATTTTATATTTTAAAAGTGTCATTGGCGCAATGGTGCCTCTGCCTCAAACCCTGTATGTGTGTAAATCCAGATGCACTTAAGTAAGTAAGCATCAAGCTCTGTTTTTCGGGTTTGCTCAAACTAATGGAACAACTCGCTGTGATCATTATCAACATCATTTTTATCACTCAGCTCAATCCAGCTGATGTGAGTTCACTCAACATGATTAATTGATAAATAATGTGAAGTCTCTCTAACTACTTGAAGGTCAAAGAGAATTAGCCTATGTTAAGCAATCCAAGTTCCTAGCGTCTAAATTAAACCACCCTGAACTGCATTACCTCTCTAACCTGTCCACCATCAATCACCCTCATCCGCCTCTGCATTTTATATCGGTGTTCCTTCATTAGCACTGCCAGCTCAAGCCCTACAAGTTTTCACTTGCATTAGTCATATATTCTCCTCTAAATGTAGCCCAGTTTCGGCTACAGTTGGTGATTTTATTTTTACAAGCTGTTATGACTGTGCTATTTTTATTGATCAAAAAATAAAGGGTAGAAGAAGAAGAACAGACAACTTGGCCAATCAGCTGAGCAACTTTGATTTGATTTGTAAGGAGCGGTAAGCTGCGAACTTTGGTGCCAAGCCTGTACTTTGGTGCCAAGTGCTCAATGTGATGGTGTGTTCGTACTGCACTTCCATGAAATCATACCTGTTTGTGTTTATATGAAGCTACCCGCTTCAGCTGGCTGCTGAAAGCGTTATTACTTCCTCTACATCAGATGCTGCTAAGACCAAGACTCAAAAACTACAGAGGTTCACTTACTGATGTTTTACATTCATTGGTCATAAAAGGTAATCAAACAGACAATCATACGATAATATTGTAAGGTATTACATTAACTGATTAATATACATAGTTAGAGAAAGTAATATGGTAAAAAAATAATGAATACTGGGGGCTATCAATTATCTCTATGGTAGATAAGTGAAGTGAAATAGCTCTACAGGCCATCAAACAGATCATCAAGAGACAGCCAGGGGTGTAATAAATGTCTCTTGGTTAATAAGAGTTTCAGACTAAGCCACACAGCAGTGATCAGCCTCATGTATTACACTCGGATGCATCCAGATCATAGATAAAACAGATGTCTGTTTTGTAGCATGTTTTATGGTTGAAACTAAATGGTCCTTCAAAAAAAGGTCAAAACGTTTTTGGAAATAAAACGGAAGATTTTTCAGCTATGCGGGGTGACTTAGTGCATTGAATGGTGAACAGCTGCCAAACTGGAGCCAAAACATCCACATGCTGCCCTCGGCTGAATGATGAAATAATCATGATGAATGAATAAATCCCAAGGTTAATCTCAACATCTATTTAACAGTAGTGCTGGCGACCTTCATGTCTTTGAATGCAAACAATACTACCATAAATGTTCTCTCACACGGTCTTCTGCTTGCACAAACACAGAAGCTGAGTAACTCTCATGGGATAATGCCACTCAACATCTGGCAATTTGATTTCCATGTGTGCATGGACCAAAGTGGTGTTGCAGCAAGTGGGAGCTTGTTACGGCCATTCCTGAACAATCCAATAGCCCTGCAATAAATGTGGCTTTTGTAAAGCTTATGGTGCTCACTTTCTTTGTTGAGGCTGACAGTCATCACAGGGTCCATTCAGTAACTAATCTGAGGCTTTCAATTAGGAATGGGCAATATGACGATGTATATCATCAAAACAATACAACCATGTCTTTAGTACTCTATATATTTTTATCGTTTTTGATTATCTTTTCGCAATGTCGAAATGGGTTTCCTCAGGAGGGTGGCTGGCGTCTCCCTTAGAGATAGGGTGAGAACCTCAGTCATCCGTGAGGAGCTCGGAGTAGAGTCGCTGCTCCTTCACGTCGAAAGGAGCCAGTTGAGGTGGTTCGGGCATCTGGTAAGGATGCCCCCTGGGCGCCTCCCTAGGGAGGTGTTCCAGGCACGTCCAGCTGGGAGGAGGCCTCGGGGAAGACCCAGGACTAGGTGGAGGGATTACATCTCCAACCTGGCCTGGGAACGCCTCGGGATCCCCCAGTCAGAGCTGGTTAATGTGGCTCGGGAAAGGGAAGTTTGGGGTCCCCTGCTGGAGCTGCTCCCCCCGCGACCCCGACCACGGATAAGCGGACGACGATGGATGGATGGATGGAATGTCGAACTGTTGACGTCATTTGGACGCCACTTTACACTCTGATCCTTGTACGTCATGTTTATTTTACACTAAAGCTCTTAATAAAATGAATGCTCAGTGCTATTTGTCAAGTATTTAATTCACACAGGAGGCTTTTCCATGTGGTTATTTCATATACACTATTTATTTATTGAATAACCAGAAAACATGCTACAGTACTGTATATGGTGATACTTACTGTTATTGAGATATGAAGTGACCTATTACGGCATAGACGATTTTGGGCCTATTACCTAGCCCCACTTTCAAATATATCATGTTATCTTCATCAGCAGATGGAGTTTGCCCAGATATGTTTAGTATGAACATTTTGCGACATTGCAGATTTGTAAATTCTTAAACTTTGAGAGAAACGTAATTTAGGCGGTATTCCTTTTTTTCAAATGTATTTGTCGTTGGAAATTAGTTATACGTATATGAATGTAATTTTTAGGAGACAGGGTTGGTGTAAAAGGTGGTCGTGACCAGCTGATCTTGAAGAGACGTGAATGATGAAAATCAAACCATTACAATTCTGTCTTCTCATTTATTTTTCTATCAGAGTGATCAAAAGAATTGACAGACTGAGCCATGAATGATATTACTGTACAATCTATGATATGGTGTCCTGGAAAACCATCAAAGGCCTACTTCTTTCAATTATTCCTGACATTGATAATATGGCTGCTGAATAAATGCAACAGGTTCATTGATCTTGCGGCGAAGACAGGCTGAGGGGGTTTAGCAGGTGGGTTGACCTCTGCTGCACCCGTCCTCCAATCAGAACTTTGAGAAGGCAGGAGACTTTATTGTCTAAATGTCAATAGAAGGTTAGCTAAATCTTGTTAAGGAGTGAATATCAGATGCAATTATACAGGAGGCTTGAGAGAGACCTCTGTGCCTCTCAGCCAAGGTCTAATTACATAGAGCAGGTTTGCCTGTGTTGGATATAACTAATAGCTAGAGGAGAGGCTATGTCACTGATGAGGGCCCAGATAATAGCCTCAGGCACAACCTGTTCATGAAGTACCATCATCCAAAACACTTCCGTTTTATGTTTTTTTGAAAATTTGATGCAGACAATAATTCCTCTAAATATAATAATATTATGTAGATGCTGGCTTGTCTAACGAGGACAGGGGCCTAACCTTGACTGCATTACAGGGTTGTCATTAATACATTACCGGTACTGGTCTGCAGTATTTTTTTGTTAACAAAAGTTCAATTTCCACTGTTAAAGTAAGACAAATTGATTCAACTTTGACTAAACAGCAACCATCATTTACAAAAATTGAATGAAAAAATACCAAAATGCAAAACCTCTAATTTAGGGAGAGAGATGGAGTGAGACCCATCAATATCATGGAAAAGAAGTGGTGCATAAAAATAAGTTATTTCTTCAATGCATTTTCCCCACCGCTCATCCTTCCTTCCCTTGAATTATTTAATTTTAATACAAGCGGTGTAAGTGCTGGCTCTGAAATAGCTCAGACTTCTAAAAATAGCCAATGAGGGCACCAAGTTACCAAAATACACTGAATGATTTATGGATTTCTGTAATAATAAACGGAGGCTGATGTATTTTGAGAGTCTGCATGGGGACACAGAAACACGGCTCTTAAAAGTTGCCAGACAGAGGTTTTCTGGAAGATAGTCAAAAGACAAAACATTACTTAATAGTTGTTGTAGCTCGAAACAGCCGTTTGAACTCAACTGGGTCAAACACAAGCTGTAGGATGTGAATATTGATAAACAGGAGGCAGCAAAACAACACAGACTTTCTTGAGTTACATATCTTCCTCGCTACATGCTTCTAATGTAGGCACACACCAAGTGGGCTTCATCTTGAGCACTGGCTCCTTCAGAGCACAAGAGTAAAGAATACCAAAGTTTATGTGCTAATGGGTGAGAAGGCAAGGAGGTTCCCATTGTGCTCTCCTCTTCTCAGACAGATATAAATATCTTTGTCTGCACTGGGAGGCAGAGGCTGATCTATCACTGCAAATTAGACAAAAGTCTAAGACTAATTTAATGCTATACAATTGGTTCAAAATGAAATAGTCTCCTAATGTCAGAAGATAAAGAGTTTAGTGTCAGGAGTGAGGCTTTATGGGGCAAAGACAAGGTTTCACTGGCAATTAGAACCCCTCTGCCTGTAAATGTGGTCATTTCCACAGTGTAGCAGGAGTATCTAGGTTTGGGTGGAATTTGGGGATTTCAGGATGAGGTAATGGACACTTATTTATGTACTGTATGGAAGCTATTCTGTTTTTAGCCACGCTAGCTCATCTAGCGCCAGCAACAGGTCAAAGTTTCTCAACATCTACTGCATGAATTGGTACCACATTTTCATGGTCCCCAGAGGATAAATTCTAATGATTTTGTCTAATGATCCTCTGATTTTATCTCTAATGCCATCATGGCGTTCATGCATGTGCATGCACTGCGAATCAGAGAAATAAAACTGATTTGCATATGTTTACGTGAGACATCTATATTGTTGTTTTTTTCAAAGTGTGCTGTGACCTGTGACGACTGTGCGCTCCCATTTCCAACCACTGACATAATTTGTCGTGCCCCGGTTGTTGGGGACCCTGGTTGTGTGCTATTCACATTGAAATCGACCCGTGTCCAACCAGCATCTGACCCACCTCTCGACCTGGGTTGTGAAGCCAAGCCTGTAAACTCGGGTTAACCCTTTCAATCACAATGTCAACCCTGGTTGATCCCTTGGTGTGAAAGAGGCATAAGGCACTGCACCCACAGATGAGATACAACCCCCAGATGACTCACTTCAAGCTTGTGAAACAGATAGCTGGTCTAACATTATGTTTTTCATTGTGGCAGCAGTTCCCCTTGCATAGACACACTTGGCAACAAACATATCTAGATAGGTATGTTTTAGTAGCTAGTAGCTGCTATTTGTGCTATTGGTTCATAGCAATGGCATTACTAAAAACTGAATGTAAAACAAAGCTACTTGACAGCTAAAATATTCTACTTATGCAGAATCTGCAGCCTGCTAAATGTAAAAAGAAAAATTACAATCAGTACTTCAGAGGTGCTTCACATCTGAAAACCATTACAAGGACAAAGGAGCATAACCCATTACATGATGTGGGAGGAAAGAACCAGAGGACAACTGGTAGTAAAACGAAAGAAAATGGCCCACATAGATCAGATCTCAGGTAATAACGGAACATCTACTGTAACATAACACATTATGTTGTGACGTTTTACAGTACATTCTATTTGTTTTTGCTCAATTTAAATACAGTTAGGGATGACTATACTATAATTTACCATTGAGACCTTTGTCCGCCAGATTCAACGGCAAAACAGATGCTTGTAGAACTACAACAATGACAAGTATACAGTGTAATTGTTCTGCAGCATGTCTTTACCCTGGCCTCTTGCAGCGATTACTGCTTGAAACAACTGCAGCTTAAAGTTATGTGAAAGAAGATTAGTTTTCATCAGGACAGTGACCCTTTACATCGAAGCTATGCTGTTTCTACATTAAGACCAAGTAGGAGAAAAGAGTGTTTAGTCTAGTGATTTTTGCCAGACAACAAGTTCAAAAACTTGGAAAATATCCTGTAACATCAGGAGATTATCTAAAGGACGCAGTCATTTTTCAGTTGACTCAGTTCAATCTACAACACAAAGTTAAAGATACACTCCAACTTTTTATAAACAAAACAATGCTCCACAAGTTCCACAAACTCCTCCCAGCTCACAGGTTTCAATTTTTCAAAACGTCAACACTTTGAAATTTGGGACGCTAAACGAGCACTGAAGAAAAAGAAAATGTACCATAAAAGTAAAACAGGAGCACATTAAAGTGATTACATTCTTTACATTTCTCCTGAAATGTTATAACTGAAGTAGTTAGGTAAAGAAATGTAAATGTGTGGGAGCAGCATTGAAGCAAAATTATTTTACTTGGGGATAGTCTTGAGTTAGTTTCAATTTTACAGTTCCAACTGCTTAAATCAATATTTTTAGATAATAACTGTGTACATGAACGTGTCACAGATAATTATCATTGCTTTGGTTTTACAGCCTGCAACCTTTGGTTCAGTATTACCCCTGTCATCAGCATCATTTCCACACACAGTAGGCAGCTGTATTCAGCAAAAGAACTCTAAAAGCCCAATGCAGTCCCAACTAGTTGGCATTGCAATAAACAGACGACAGACAAAATTAGCACTTAGCAGCTAAAGAGCCAAATGTTTCTCTAAAGAGTTGGTAAAAATATTAAACTTACATTCATCAGGTGGCCTGGAACACAACTCCAAATAAATGCTAATACTGCATCCGAATGTGTGCAAGTCTTTGCCCAACTTAAACCCGATTGGTGACCCCTTAAAGAACCATTCAAGGTCTCATACAACTAATGGGTAGACACAAACAAGTTGCTTGGATCATGCAGGTTCTCAGTCAGAGTGCAAACTGTAATAACACTGGAATAAAAAGCCCTGAGAAACTATTTTTAAATAGAAAGTCTTGAAAACGCTTCCACACATATGGTCGTCACTGTGAAAAAACTATTTTGGTATTGTAACATGGCTGTTTGTGACTCATGTGACTCACTTCCTCTGCCAAGAGTATTTCTTTAGATCCACAGGGTTAAGCTGCTAACCTTGTGGTAAAGAAAAAAAAAAAGGTTTATCATTTCGCAAAGATGAGAGACCAAAATAAATACTGGATGCTGCTCCTTTTGCGGAAGGTAACTGAGTCCTAAATAAACACCTTGGCAAAATCGAGCAGTACATTGTTTGCTTCCTACTGAAGTGTGTCAGCAAAAATCAACAAATCTCACAGCATCTTCCACAATCTGTTGTTACCGCAGGCCATCCAGTAAAATGGCAGTTTCAGGCTTTGACTACAAAGATAGAGTCATGGAACTAGATGCAGCTGCAGGGGCGGAGCAAGGGGGTGGCTTCTGCGGCCCCAGCCCCGTGTTTTCTCAGGGGCCATCCACACGGAAATGCTTTTTGGTATAAACGCACACGTTTTGCATAGTTCTGGCCGATCGTCCAAACACATCCTGTAAACACACTGCCTGAAGACGCACTTTTTTGAAACCTGGTCCCAGGGTGAAAAAATTCAAAAACGCCGCCCTTGTAGCTTCGTTTGGACGGCGAAGCCGCATATTTGCGTATCGATGATGTCATCGCCACACCCCTCGACCTCTAGCATTCAACCTCTTATCCCGCGACGATGTCTCATAACAACAACAACAACAATTCACTATCGGTCCACACAAACAATTCTGGTTCCCTTGCACTAGCCATTTTCGTCATCTTCTTCTTGTGTTTGGTCTCTTCTTCTACTGTGTGTTTGTATACAGCGCGGTAAGCTTTATGCGCATGCTCCGCCTCTTCTTTTCCGTTTTTGGTGAATTTCTGTAGCAGAAACAGCGCCACCTATAGGCCAGAAACATGAAGTAGCGTGTTAAGTCATTTACAAATGGAGCCCCGAATCATTTAGGGTTTCAATAACTTCAACTTTGTTGCCTTTCTCTCTGACTGGACCAGCAAATCAGTGGAGCAAAAGTTCTATTACAGGAGAAATAATGCCATTCATTCTGTGAACTTTACTAAATATAGATTTTAAGATTAGTATAGCTGTTTAGCCACACCAAATTCCTACCCTGCCTATGCTATGTAACTTAAAAATAGAAACATTAGACAGTTTTTGCCTATCTTTAGGTGTGAAAATAGTCAACTTTTGTTCTGGTTCTGGTTTCAGAATGATGGAGACAGTTGGAGAACAATTAGATACAGAACAGGTCGGCTTCCCAGGATGATACTTTTCCTTGGCAACTATCAAGTTTTTCCAAATGATGTACAGAGTTTTAGGCATCAGTTATATCAAATGGCTTGAAATAGTGCATATAGCTGCCATAAATGGAATATTTACAACGTCTGGCTCCGCCCCTGTGCAGATGTATGAGGTGTTTGTTTCATCGACTGATATCTGGGACTGCTGTTCAACCAGGGAGAGACACACAGACACGATGAGTAACTGAGGGAGGAAACGCACCCAGTATGATGAATGAGTGAGACGGGAAAGAGATTAGGAGTAGTCCACTGAATAAATGAACAAATTAATGAAGTGAGAAAAAAGAACAGGCGGCTCAACGCTACCGACACGCTCCTCTCCTTCGAAATAAAAAGTGCTGCTTCTAAGAATAGCTGCACTTGCCTCTGGTTACAGGCTGCAATCGCCATCATCATTAGCACCCTCGTGGTGTGATTCTCAACATAGCACGAGTTGCATTGTGACTGTGGGAGATGATGATATATTGCTAACTTGTCCTGTTTTGTTCACAAGAGTCTGAGATCCCTCTGGTGGTATTTTAGTGCTGTAATCGCTGCTGCTTCATTCAGTTCATTGGAACTACATTACAGTTAATGTACCCTCTTTTTGACCTGGCATATAGATGCATCATGGGAGTTTGGATACTATTCAGGTAGATGCAAAACCTGGGGTAAATTATGAAAAGTTCTGAGGTAGTCGGAGTTGCTTCTGTGTAAAGTTTCACATACCCTGGAGCAGAGATATATGCTGGTGCAGGTAGGGATAGCTTGCAAAAAAAGACTTGTCACTTTGCTTTTCGATACGTACTCCCAATCACAATAAGGGCTATGGGGGCCTTGAAGGAAAAGAGCAACCTTTTAGGAAAATTCACTTGCTTTCTTCAGTTAAACATATCAAAAGCTCCTCCAGTGCTGCTTTAATGGACATTTTTATTTTTTGCCATTATTCTATTTATTTCTATTTATTTTTTTCAAGGGTATACGAATATAAAGCGTTGCTTGCTGTACACACTCTAAAGACCTCTGTGCTAAATCAATAACCTTGACTTCCTACCGGTTACATTAACATTTCAGTCACCAACTTCATTACTAAATTTAAAAAAAAAAGTGGAAATGAGTGTGTGTGTGTGTGTGTGTGTGTGTGTGTGTGTGTGTGTGTGTGTGTGTGTGTGTGTGTGTGTGTGTGTGTGTGTGTGTGTGTGTGTGTGTGTGTGTGTGTGTGTGTGTGTGTGAGTGAGTGAGTGAGTGAGTGAGTGAGTGAGTGAGTGAGTGAGTGAGTGAGTGAGTGAGTGAGTGAGTGAGTGAGTGAGTGAGTGAGTGAGTGAGTGAGTGAGTGAGTGAGTGAGTGAGTGAGTGAGTGAGTGGCACCACCTTGAAGTTTGGTCAGGCTAGTTGAGCATGGAGTTTCATTCTAGACCTTTGGAACACAGACATGTGGTAAATAATTATTTACTCAATGTTCACTTATAAGGTTTTTTTTGTTTAATGGTTTTGACCACATCTGACCATAAGCTCGCTGCTTGCATACCCGCACGCAGCAGCTGTTGTGAACATACTGTAACATCAGTGAATCGCCAAAGAGCCCTTGACAAGAGACTGAATGAACAACCGGAACAAAGACATCCATCCGCCTGTGAACGCCAGACCATAATCATAGACCAGGAGTCAGTGGACGGCCAGAGACTGATCAAGAAGGGCTGTCACATCTGACACCAGAGACCATCTTAAAACAAAGACAGGGGCTACCACCTTCCCCAAAATACAACCACCACTTTCCTGAAGAAGGTCATGGAATATAGCTGAAAGGGTCCAAAAAAAGCTAGTAAGTAAACCTTAAATTTAAAATATGTTCTCACAGATTTAAATTACTGTAGTGATACAAATTGGGCAGTGGTGGCCTAAAGGTTAGAGAAGTGAGCTTGTGACCGGGAGGTCGTCGGTTCAATCCCCACACCGACAGGATCAAAATCTGGGTGAGGAAAAGTGAAAGAGCAGCGCTTGTCCCTCCCTCATTACCACCACTGAGGTGCCCTTGAGCAAAGGTGGAGCTGCTCAGTGGCCAGCAGGTCAGACTGTGGTTGTACTGGGCAGCTTCCAGGTATGAATGGGGAACTGTGTGAATGTGATCAGGGCGTTCCTGCAAAAGAGAGGCTTACTCTCAGTGAACCTCCCCTGAATAAATAAAGGTTAAAAAAAAATAAATAAATAAATAAATAAAAAATAAAGTCCAGTCCAAAGTTGACTGCAAATTATACATAAATATGAGATTAAATTGTGCTATAATCCCACTGAATTATTCAGTATCTCAACAGCACAATAGAGAGTGGAAGCGTTGATGTTTCTCCCCTATGTCATCAACAACGGAGATGATGGTCATTCATCTGCTTCCAGGCCACTGCTCGTCACGCTTACATTGCTCATAGCAAGAGCAGTTGGCGAGGCCAGAATACCACTTGGGAATGTAGGTCAGATTTTTTTTGTGAGCCTTCAGAAAACATGAAAAATATCAAAAACATATTTCTTGTGTGTTTCTTCGTAATAAAAGTAATAATCCAACTTCCTCTAAATGTCTTGGGGCTATATCACTACAGTGGCTGGTATTTCATGTTGTAAAAAGCTACTTTAAGTTGTCTTACAAGACTAATATGTTTACTGCTAAGCAAGGTCCCTAAAGGAAAAGGCTGCTTATGTCAGAACTTTTGAATTGCACACACTGTCCCAGTTTACATTTGAATTTCTCATGTTAAAACCCTGAGTCGTCCACCTCTGTGTACCATGTCCCCTGTATCCTTCCACTTCCACAAAGTAGGGCCTATAAGACTACAACAGGGTTATTCCTGCATATAGAATTACAAGATGGCTTCCTTGCCACAAATACAATGCTGCTTGTACAAAAACATGACTATGTTGGCAGTGACTATTGTTTAAGGCAACACTGCAAATAATTGCAACAGGGGAATTACTACAGGGTGGCATAAGGTAAAAAGACAGATTATAACTAATCTAATATAAGATGATTCATGTGCTAATTAGTGTTGGTCATTAAAGCACAGTTTACATTGCTAACAAGACATGGTAAATGTGTCTGACAAGCAGTCACACAGATAGTAAAAAGGGGCCGATGGCATCACACTAATGTTTGGTTACATGTGCCAATTCTTAGTTGTGTGTTGGCATATTACCGACAACTTCCATATAACCCTAAAACGAGAGCGGCATACCATGGTTATGTCACGATGAACAGTGGTATCTGCCGTTAAAACACAAGTGACACACAGTTTATGACTGCCACAAGCCAATAAAACAGAAGCAACATACCAGTGGTCATCAATGACGTATCACTTATAATTGGCATACCACTAAATCAAGAGCGGCATACCAGGAAGACTACTAGTGGTGTTTGAGGAGTTTTCCTTTGAATCGAGGGTCTACTGTAAGGATAGAGTCTTGTATCATGTACAGATTGTAAAGCCTCTTCAAGCTAATTTATGATATTGGGCTATATCATTTTAATTGACTGATTAACTGATGATTTTGCCAGAATGCATTAGTATATGTTGAAACAGAAAAAAAAAACAACCTTTAGCTGTTTTTATGAATACCTTATTTTCTATCTCATTTCAATAGTCTGGCTCAACAGATGAACATTGCTGGGATAAGCCTGACATCCGGTGCGTCTCCTATGCGCTGGATGTTCCTCCTCGCTATCTCTGCTATCGGGGCTTAGCACTGCCCAGCATGGATGGGATTGGTTTTAAAGAAACACAAACAAGTCAGAGCATTTTCTTCCCCTATCCCAGATTAGATAGGTGCTGTAGGCGGACTATACTGCAGCGCTGACACAGAGCTGTGGAGATAGGTCTGCCAATGTGAGACTTACATTTTACCAACAAAACATAAAGTTATAAAGTAAAATTATTTGAGTGAAATGCTAACAGGTTGGTGGGTGGCAGGTGCAATGTTAACGATTTTCACCATCATAGTTTAGCTTGTTAGTATGCTAAAATTGCTAATTGCAATCCAAAGCGGCTGATGGGAATGTCATTAGTGTTGTAAAGATTTAATCATAAACCAAAGTGTTGGACAAATTACAATTTTGACCTGATGGTGGGGCAGGCGAGTGGGGGTACGGGATCAAAGTTAGTACTTCTCAGGGGACCATTAATAGCATGGCAATTCATCTTATAGTTGTCAAGATATTTCACTCTGAGCCACAAATGCCAACCTCATGGTGGGACTACAGAAGGATCCAAAATTTACTTTTTTGTACACCAGCAAAATGGCTAGTGAATGTTCACATTTTACCAGCCACTCAATACATAACCATTGTTTATTGGCTGGTGAGTAAAGCAAATCTGCCAGCCACTTGCTTATTTTACCAGCATTTGGCTGGTAGATGGTGCTAATTTTGGACCCTGCACTAGAGGGAAGGTCAGGGGATCACTCAAGTTTGTAGGATTTATCCTCTGGGCACCATAAATGGATGCATACAATTTCATGGCAATCCATTCAATAGTTGTTGGGATATTTCATCCTGGACAAATGTGGTGGACCAACCCGACAAACCAACATTGCCCATCTCCAGAGCCATGCTGCTAGCATCATACCGTAAACTAGAAATACCGCCTTCGCTAACCAGTCAAGTTGCAGTTTATATCCATGTCCAGACTCACATACTATATGAAGTGAAGACTTTTAAGCAATTTAATAAAAGGTATTATTTGTATTATTTGGCGAAACATAGTTGCTTCACACACACATCTTAAACCCAGCAGCACAGAAGATCTATACAATCACCAGTTTCAAGGTGGGCACCCAAGATTAGTGTAAGGATGCAGTGGTAAACCGATTTCACTATTAACAGCGCTTTAAAATGTCATGGTTAATTAATCGTAAAGGCTCCGCTACACTGAGTGTTAACTGCCTGCATGTTATGTGTAGCAGTGTGTGCAGTTCTTATTAAACCTCCTTGACAACATAAACGTTCGTTTTTAGACACTCTGCACCAACTCAAGCATGTCACTGACGTTACCACTTAACGTTACTTACTTACTCCTCTTAATCCCCTATGGGACATAAGGCTGCAAAGAGATCTCTCCATCACATTTACTCCTTGGCAACATGCTGCAAATCTTGGTTGGTGCATCTTGTCTAGTCAGGGGTGTAGCACTAAATTCTGGGCCCAGTAGAAAGGCATTCTCTGTGGGCCCCTCTCCGCATCCACAGCTATTCATTCTAGCATCTTTTTGGGCCCTCCTCACATGAGGGCCCTGGGTACTCAGTCCCCTTTTTCGCCCCAGTCCGATGCCGTGTCTAGCACCTCTTCCAACTTTTAGAAACACCAGCTAGCAGGGCCGTTTCTAGCTTTTTGAGGGTCAAAAGGACAGCATTGTTGTTGCCAACTTGGCCTTTGTTTGTGGTGTGCCTGATTCACCTCTAGTCTCTATTATTTTCAGATGAACTTTTAATGTGTTATTTCTGTTTCAAAAGGCAGCAATAAATAACACATTAAAATCTAAAATGTAATTTCATACATTAGCAGTGAAATTCATGAATGCATAATAAATGTGATTATTTTTCAGACTATAATATATTTAAAAAAGATGTCATCACTTTAGCCTATTAGACATTTGTGTGAAATACAATCATATTTAGCGTAGGAAGTCTTGCGTTTTGTGACCACCAAAATCAAATCAGTTCATCCTTGAGTCCAAAAGGAGGCGTTCAGAGAATGTGACAGAAAGACAGACAACCCGAAAATCATAATGCCTCCAGCCATGGCTGTCGCCATTGTGGAGGCATAAAACGATCTTCATAAGGTGCTTATAAGATAACCCGAGTACACTTATTGACTTTTTCTTCCAATTGCTTATCTTATACCTCCAAGAGCTGTAAGAGTATTTAAATCATAGCTAGTGCTTTCTATATCCACAGCCATCCGACCAGTGGAGCTGTTTACATCTGGTTAGGACCTAGCACATGCTTCAATTTATTTTACTATCAAAGTAATAAATGCAGGCTCAGTAGGTCACGGTTGAGGTAACACCTTTGGCACATTGTGAGGCCGGAAAAGCCCTGGTGTGAGTTAGTGTATAAGCCTGGGCGCGGTGATTCAGAGGCTCTTAACATGGTTAAAATTAAAATTGTAGCCATGTTTTCACTCCTGTCCCCTAGCCGGACTCCCTAAAGAACCTTGAGTGCACTCACAGTACAACAGTGCTGGTTATGTCACTTTTCCCACTTTCCGTCCAATACAATCATGACATAAAAACAAGCAAGCAAACACATACATATCCAGACATAGACAAGGCTATTTGCAGTATAGAATACATATTTCCCATGGTTTCAGTCTCATAAACAGAATTCCTGGTGCCCGTCTGTAAGAAATACTGTCAAATAGAGGATACACTAGTGGATACGGCTGCCCAACATAGCATTAGGACCCATAGTGCAAAAGGAAGCATAACGAGCTTGACTCATGGTAGGTGATGTTGACTCTCTTCTATTAATTTCCAATAACAATGCCAAGAGGTGATATTAATGAGTCCCCTACAATATGATAGGCTTCATCACATGACTTTTCATGCAGGTGCACGTTCACATGAACCCACAGGCTCACAATGCGATCTAAAAAAAACAAACAATGTTTCAACATTTCACTGCTTTTATCTGACACTGACCAATCAACAGAGAGCAAAATGTAAAGCAGTAAATATTTCTATGAAAAACAACTATTCAATTTAATAATGATATGTTTATCTTAACAAGGAATGACATCACCCTTCTGTATTGAGGACTTAAGATCCAGGAATGAATCCAGGAGCTAAACAGGCAGAGACAGGATGACATTTGTACTCAAAAGATAAAATGAATGAATGGCTGGAAAGAAAAACATACCCTTTACACGATATTGTTTTACAATGCCAGTAAAATAAATGAATAAATGAACAAACATGAACACAATCAAGGAGGATTTGAGGAAAGAGCCTTTGTGTAATACTGCTGTAATGAGAAAACCAACCAAGGCCTGATAAGTCAATGAAAATCTGGAGCATTGATAGAATGCCACCTAACATTTGTGTGTGGACGTCTGAGATGGCTCACAACCCCAGTGCTATTAGCTCAGAGTGATAGGTGAAATAGACTTTTTTTTATTTCAGCTAGGTAGAAGAAAAGCAAGGATTCAGGCATCAATAGAGTGCAGAGCTGCATATCTACACGTAAATTACTCTAGATTGGATCCCACTGATGCCCCATCTAAGAAGCAAACATGTCACACCAATAGTGCTTTATTTTGGTATGATTCTAACATTTTAATGGTGTCAGAATTTAAAAAATAAATAAATATAATTGCAGAGTCTGATGTAGACATTTCAACCTACACATAAGCTGTAAACGATGTTGGTTTGAAATGAGGTGATTTTGGTTTAGATTTGTTTTTTACCACTAATTACCACTAACACTTGCAGGTGTGGCCGTCAGCACCAGAATTAAATAGAAAACAACCCCAAATCCACTGGCAAAAATAGGCTAGCTAAATAAGCAACTAAGCGTATTTAGCTTTTTCGCTGCAGTAAACATGGGGAAAGTAACATAGCTCTCAAGTTATATGCTACATGAGCACATTGACCTTTTAATTGGAGGCTTCAATTCAAATCACTGTATAAAGATTTTCTCATTTTCAGTTTTGGATTTCCATGTCCCACAGTCCATAAATAGAAAATAAAAATCCCAAATCCTAATCTGACGAACGGAACGGAAAATACAAATTCAAAAAATGTAATTAAAAAATGTTTCCATTTTATATCGGGAAAACTGAACTGATAAGCGTTACATGGACACTGTTGGGACAAGTGGAAGGAGAGACGCATCAGTGAGTATCACTCGCAACCCATTAGCACACCGCCATTTTGGTGTCAAATGGACAAAGTTTTGCACCTTCTACTGCCCGCCAGCTCTGAACATGTCAAAAGCACACTGTCATGGCACACCAGAGTTATGTGCTATATTGCTGGAAGCTATTTCCACAAAACACATCACATTGACAAAAACCTTAAAGTTGAAGGCCTTCACTTTTTAAGTGATTAACTTTCTTTACAGCTGGCAAGTGCCTTTACAACAGCATGGGGCTGGTTGTGCAGGATTTAATCAAGGAACCTTGATTAATCTGGTGTAGGTATTCCCGCTTCCGTCACTCAAATTATAGACTGCAGATAGAAGCAGGAATACCTACACCAGATTAATCAAGGTACCTTGATTAAATCCTGCACAACCAGCCCCATGCTGGTGTAAAGTAACCACACAAACCATTCCCAATATGTTAGAATATTCTATAGTTTATTATTGGATCATTACTACTGACATGTTAATCTGCAAGAAGCATTTACTGCTGTAGTTGGACCTTATTTAAAATCTTTATTTTGATGCTGATGAGTAGTTTAATCTGTAACAATGCATCATATTATATGTTTTAAGTTGATGTAAATTTAAATTGCTCTTTTTTGGATGTAAATCATTTAAAATTGTTAAAATTTACTTTAAGTTTGATGTCCAAAAACAACCAAAAGCCTGCAAACAGATGTTTGTAAGAACATGTATGACATCTTGGACTTGGACAACAATACCATATTTGTCCTAACAGGCTTTTGCAAGGAAGTATGGGTACTAACCAGACTCCGCCAGATGGATCGCTTCTCATTTGCTCAGCATATCCATCTGGGAACTTTCCGTTGGAGAACGTTTGGGAAGGGGCGAAAATACTGGTTAATTGGATAAACCATCCGTCTATCACCAGCTATGTTGGTGATAGACGGACCAAATCAACCAATCAGATCAACGAAGTGTATGACGTACCAACAGAGCGACGAGGAAGCCAGGCTCCCCTGCTGCTGCAGGCAGAGCACAGCTCGTTAGCTCAGCTAGCAACATGTCGGTGAAGGATATTTGACGTTTGTGTAACGAGAATTTAGGAATAAAAGGCCCCGTTTCAGGTTCCCGGTCCATATTCCAAAAGAAGGATCCAAGAGAAAACAGCATTAGCGAGCGGCTAACAGAATCAGGGCTACCGCTGTCTGAACATGTGTCTAGATCAGGTCAGATCTGCACGCGTTGCTTCTGCTTGCTGAGCCTCGTGAGACCGTCCTGATCTCGCCAGCTCCTCGTTGCATCACACCTAAACCCGCCTCAAAACCAACGCTGATTGGCCGGTCGTTTGGCGAACGGCTCCAAATTTTCTCTCTCAAGATGCCAGACTGATCTGGAGCAGAAAACTGGAGCTTGCGAGATCAAAATGGTCTCACAAGGCTATATGGGTACTGCCTCTAATACAAATACAGCCCTTCTTCTCTGCAGCCCTGCAGCGCTATAGTTCATAATAATTCAAGCCCTCCCAACTATTTGCTTTAGAATATAACTACTCCTTCCCCTGCTACAGCCAGTTTACTTTCTTGCTGGAGCTATTGCACAAATGCAACAGGGCTTAATTAGCAACAATATGGGCCCCAACCTAGTGTTGGCAAGCTGCCTTTGGATGTAATATGAAGTGAGGAAGAAAAGTGTGTTTCTGGCAGGCAGCTGTGAATCACTTTATCAGCACCGAACATTCCTGCAGCACTCGTTACTGCTCGCTAAACCATTGCAGTGTTTGCAGGTAAAAAGGTCTCCCGCTCCTAACCTATAGAATAGCTAGAGGTGAAGCGTTGATGGCATTCAACAAGTCTAGAAGCAGGTAGTGGTGGGGTCATAAGACATTTTGAACTAATGACAATGTTCCATGAATCAGGTCCGGACAGTGTCAGATGCGTTATCCCTTACTGGAAATACTCTGTTTGGGTTAGGGGAGGGGAGGCGCCTGGGTAGAGCGTGCAGGAGGCAAGACATGACGCGGATTACACTGCGGTCACGTAACTGGTTCGTAATTTGCTCATAAACAACAGAGTCTCTTGCCATTCCTTGAATTTGACGAAGTTCCTGAATCTCATTGTCTCTCCAGTTAGACGGTTTTCATCGGCGTCTTCGTGCAAATTACCCTTCTTCACCCTTGGATGTTTATTTGCTTCTAGTTTGATGCCAGCCGCATGATGAAAACGTCATCACTTGCTCGCTGTGTATTCTCCGGACAATGACCTGCTCCATTTACACATGGGCTCAAACATTACACCAGGGAGCTGGCAGGGTAAAGTCTGATTGATGTCTGGTCCAATTGATTTGGATATTTGCGTTCTCACATACAGCTTCTCCAGGTAATGTCTAGATAATTTTAGGGTTGCAGTGCATGTGTAAATGGGGCTATAGTCTGATAACATGCATAGGGCTGCATTGCTAGCTCGAGATTTAAGTCAAACTGTAAATATGCTCCATTAGTATGTATTTACAGTAAAATGCCCAGTTCATTACTGTAATCTGGACAGAATTATGAGCACTTTGTATGACGTTATACATTATTTATAGTACCCTGCTGTATATTTAGAGAGTGTGGTAATATGCTCTACTCTAAGGGCTTCAGGGTCCAATCTAAAAGCAAAGGTTTGTTTTTTCTTCTCAGTTGAACTTCAATTTTTCAGAAATCAAGGCAGGTGTTCGTAACATATACCTATAATATTGTTACATGATCTGGCAGATTCATGAAATCATGTGTTGAATAACAATAAGCATATCAGTCAAAGAAAACTTTGAAACTTGAATTAAAATATTTCCTCCTATTTTCCAACTCTACAGTTATGCGATTGTCACCCCTTATTGAGGTTTCCCTCCACGGGCATGCAAATCAGCCTGATAGTTTTTTGTACATCTCTACAGTAGCATTAGTGCAGCGTTTTTGAGAGGACACTCTGGATAAGTGAGGATAATACCAGGCCGCTCATGCTTCAGCCCCAGTTCCCTGCTTCTGTGGCACCATAATTACACTTCGTCCCTGCCACGACATGAATTAGAACTGAGAGACTTAGAGCGCATACCTGAAACCCCCCTCTCTTACCTTCACTCTTTCCGTCTCTGGTTACTTTCGCCCCAAGATGATTCCGTACACACAATCTTCCCAAAAATCTCATTAAGGCCGACCAGAGCCACTGAGTGCTGTTGCATAATTCATGTGTTTTGCCCAAGCACTCTCAACAAAATGAGTGAATAATTCCATCTGATGTTTAAAATGCACAGCAAGAAAATCAGCTAGGTTACATCTAAGCATACTTTTAAAAATAACAATACTGCTGCTGGGCTCCTAACAACTCATAAAAAAGTGACCCATAAGTAACTCAAGAAGCATAAAGTCATGTGAACATATAATTTATATAGGCCTATATTCTTCGTTATTAGGATAAAATGCAACATTAGACATATTGGATTACATTTAAATCATCAGTTCATCGCGTGGGACTCTTTACCCTGCAAACATTAGCATTTCATTTAGGCATGGCATGCTAATCCATCTAACATGTGTTCTTAACACACCCTGTGCAGCCATTCACTGTATCCATCAGGGAAGCTAAAAAGATCTGCATAATTCTTCAACTGATGTTAGAGGACCTGTCAAACTCCATAGGCGTGGAGAACTTGTCCTTGTGTACACGCACAGAGATAGGAGTGTTTGGGTGTGTACTTGCCCATCTGACACAGTCCCAATGTCTTGTAATTGCAGTGGATGGAAGAAAAATGCTGATATATATGTAAGTTACAACTACAAAACATTGGGCTGGTTAAGTAGTTATTTTGCTTCAAGATCACACGTATATTAAGGGACTGTTTTGGTTGTCCAATCAGCCCATATCTTGGGTCTTATGGTTGAGTCTCAAGGCTCTCACCCGACCCTCCATATAAAATCAAAGACAGACATTGAGGAAAAGAGCAAATTATGACATATAACAACACTGCTAATTAGCTACAATAGCTTCCTCTATTTAGAACTCTTTTGTAGCCTGGTTCCAGACCTCTGAATTGAAGCCCCTATCTGAACATTAAGTAAATGGCTATAATGCAGAAACACAGCTAACCTATGCGAGCACAGAAATCTGATACTGTGGATTGGATCTGGATTCTATGCTGCCAGTAAGTCTAATGAATAACTCAAAACTTTCACTGGCAAGAACAGTTGCATCACTTAAGCCTGCCAGTAGCTTGGGTGTTATGTGTAGAATGAAATCCTACTTTGAACTCAAAGATTAACATCTGTTAGACTGCAGATGTAACAACACCTCTGATACAACACTGACTCAGCTAGTGTGGAAATACATTTATTCATCTTTCTACACCAACTGACAAGTAATGCAGCATTTCCTCGATGTCTTCACTGGGGGCTAAACAACTAAAGACAATGGAAGTAATAACAATCCTCTTCCCACTGCTACATTATCATGCATGCCAGGGAATCTTGTGCGAGTAACTGAGGATATGGTATCATTTCATGACACCATTTTTGCCTTTGCATGAAACATATGCTTCAGGCAAGCCCAGATGAAGGCAGGAGATTCCACAGCTGTTGCTGCTAAATATGCAAATTGGTAAAATATGGTTCCAACTTAATATAACCCGTCATTAAATTTGTAGTGTTGCATTAAGCAGGAGCACTGTATAATGCAATAATGACCCCACTAAGTCACAACCTAAGGATAATTTAACTAACCTGTGAGTGTGATGGCTCAGGATGCAGTGATAGAACGAAATGTAGGAATAATTACGTGCACATCAATCTAACACTGATGTTACAGCGGGGTGTTGTATGGTTTTGTCTAACTTTAATGGTTTTTGACAGAGCTGTGGCTTGTATTACCTCAACCAAATAAAGTATCGAGCATTGCAGGATACTGTATATATGCCAGTGAGTGCATTGTATCGTACTGCTTGACAGCCAGGGCAGATGAAATGTGACTTTGGCTTGATTTCACTGTTCTAATTTGCATGGAGTGTGGGACTATCCACACAATTTAACTCACTTTCTCAGCTAGCTAATGTGCATGGACCTTGGTGGGGCATGTTTCCACAGATTCTCTCTCCAAAGTACTGTAAGGACGAGTGCCTCTCATCTCCATGTGCAGTGAAAGTAGAGACTAACTCAGACTGGCAGATGGGTAGAGGGCATCCTGTAAACAGCCACACAGGTCAGGATGACATTAAAATGTCTTTCACTGACCAGCTCACTAAAGAGGGGAGTCCTCACGCATGCACAGGCAGCAGAGTCACATTTACAACACAGCACCTCGTGGCTTTAACACACACACACACACACACACACACACACACACACACACACACACACACACACACACACACACACACACACACACACACACACACACACACACACACACGTTTTCTCTCTAAGGAAGTTTTTTGGCCCATTTATATAATGGCAAGACATTTTGCGTTTGTCAATTGAATTTGCAATTTTGTCATTCAATTTGAATATGAATTTTGCAGTTGACAATTCAATATGTGTCATTTCGACTAACAATTTGAATGAAAACACAATCAATTGCATTTCATAATGCCATGGCTTTTTGGTCCCTTAATTCAAATGGCAAAACATTTTGCATTTTTCAATTTGATTTGCTATTTTGTCATTCAATTTGAATAAGCATTTTGCAAATGACAATTATGTATGCAAAGCAGCAATGCAATCCTTAACGCGTAACTCGCCAAAATACAATCTAGGGTGTTTTTGTGAATGTACGTGAGTCAAACTTTAGTTTAAAAGCATATTTAGGACGGAAACGCCACTTTTAAGATTCACCGTATTCTTGTTTTTGGGTCAAATGTCCTTTTGAATGGGAGAGCTAGGGGCACTTTTATGCTAGCCTCAAAATATCTATTTTTAACCACTAAGAAGACTCGACACAACATGAGACTTTGCTCCGAGTATCTCCAGGAGCTCTACACATTAACTCAGCATTGAGAACATTGTTTGTGGACCCAGAGTTTACTAAAAAGAAAGGTTTTAACAACTCACCGGAGCTCTTGTTGTTTCCGGTCGCTGCCATCTCAGCAGTCAAAACGAGTCAATATCTATGGCAAGCACTTTTAACATTTAAAAGCTAAGTTTGACTATCCGGAATTAACATTGTAGATATCAACAACGTCTTTCCGACTAGTCGTAATTACCTTTTGGATAGTTGGAATTGTCATTCAAGATACCTGTAACGTAATTGTGACTAGTCGATACGACAGTTAGAGATATCTGTAATTCAGTTTTGACTAGGCAAAACTGAATTACAGATACCTGCAATGATGTCATTGGAAACGACATTCAACTCGTCACACATCTTAAATGACAATTGCGGATATCTGTAATTCAGTTTTGACTTGACAGAATGAAAGATAAAGCTATCTCAAACGTCATTATGACTAGTGCAAATTATTGTGCATGACATTGCTCTATTTTAGATATCCATAAATATGTAATTTCCCCTCCCCGCCATAATCAAAGTGAATGGAAGAAGGAACAGTCATGGCGTTGGCTGTAATCAGTGCTAATTACAAGTTAACAGTTAACAGGTGCTCCGCCTAGTGGGATGCGGGCCTAATTTGCATACAGATATCTGCAACGTCATTTTGCCTAGTCAAAACTCTAATTCAAGATATCTGTAATTACATTTTGACTAGGCAGAATGAAAGTTACAGATTTCAAATCAAATCTCAAATTTCGGATATCTCTAATCAAAATTCATTTCAAGATATCTATAACTTGATAATAGATATCTACAATTACATTATGACTATCCTTAACTGCAGTTTGAGATATCTACAACTCCATTTTGACTAGTCATAATTCCAGTTACAGATATCTACAACGTCATTTTGCCTAGTCAAACCTTAATTTAAGATATCTCAAAATGAACATGTAGATATCTTGAATTGAGGTGAATTAAAGACATCTTGAACTGGAGTTATGACTAGTCAGAATGAAATTGTAGATATCTCAAACTGGAATTACAGATATCTACAATTCAGTTGCAGATATCCGTAATTCACATAGTGGATATCCGCAACTGAATTGTACAACATCAAATCAGAAAAAGTTGGGACAGTATGGAAAACTCAAATAAAAAAAGAAAGTAGTGATTTCTAAGTGTACCTTTACTTGTATTTCATTGCAGACAATGTGAATACAAAATATTTCATGTTTTGTCTGGTCAACTTAATTTCATTTGTAAATATACATCCTTTCCTGTCATTCAGACCTGCAACACATTCCAAAAAAGGTTGGGACAGGAGCAATTTAGGGCTAGTAATCAGGTAAATTAGGTTAAATAATGATGTGATTTGAAACAGGTGATGTCAACAGGTGATTGTAATTATGATTTGGTACAAAAGCAGCATCCAAGAAAGGTCTAGTCCTTTAGGAGCAAAGATGGGCCGAGGATCGCCAGTTTGCCAACAAATACGTGAGAAAATTATTGAAATGTTTAAAAACAATGTTCCTCAAAGAAAGATAGGAAGACATTTGCTTATTTCATCTTCAACAGTGCATAACATAATTAAAAGATTCAAGGAATGAGGAGGAATTTCAGTGCGTAAAGGACAAGGGCGCAAGCCTAAGCTGAACAACCGTGATCTCCGATCCCTCAGGCGGCACTGCATCAAGAATCGTCATTCATCTATAAGCGATATCACCACATGGGCTCAGGACTACTTTGGCAAACCTTTGTCAAGTACCACAATACGTAGTTACAACCACAAATGCCAGTTAAAACTGTACTGTGCCAAAAGGAAGCCCTATGTTAACAGTGTCCAGAAGCGCCGTCAACTTCTCTGGGCTCAGAGGCATCTGGGATGGACCATCACACAGTGGAAACGTGTACTGTGGTCAGATGAATCAGTATTTCAGGTATTTTTTGGGAGAAATGGACGCCATGTGCTCCGGACCAAAGAAGAAAAGGATCATCCAGACTGTTACCAGCAACAAGTCCAAAAGCCAGGGTCTGTCATGGTATGGGGTTGTGTCAGTGCCCTTGGGAAAGGTAACTTGCACTTCTGTGATGGCACCATTAATGCTGAAAGTACATAGAGATTTTGGAGCACAATATGCTGCCTTCAAGAAGACATCTTTTCCAGGGACGTCCATGCATATTTCAACAAGATAATGCAAAACCACATTCTGCACACATTACAAAGTCCTGGCTGCGGAGGAAGAGGATACGGGTACTTGACTGGCCTGCCTGCAGTCCCGACCTGTCTCCAATAGAGAATGTGTGGCGCATTTTGAAGCGCAAAATGCGACAACGAAGACCGCGTACTGTTGCCCACCTTAAGACTTGTTTGCAGCAAGAATGGGACAAAATTACACCTGAAACACTTCATCACTTGGTGTCTTCAGTCCCTAAACGTCTTTTAAGTGTTGTGAAAAGGAATGGCAACATTACAAAGTGGTAAATGCTTTACTGTTCCAACTTTTTTTGAAATGTGTTGCAAGAATCAAAATAGGAATTTTGTTTTTTTTGGAAAAAACAAACAATAAAAATCATGAGGAACACATTAAATGATGTGCTGTTGTATTGTCTGCAATGAAATACAAGTCAAAGTACATTTAGAAATCACTACTTTCTTTTTTTATTTGTGTTTTTCATACTGTCTCAACTTTTTCTGATTTGGGGTTGTAGATATCTGTAATGATAAACCCCATACAATGAATGTCAAAAGTGACGTCATTTGTCCTAGGAAGAATGTCTTTGTGGATATCTGAAATGATAATTATGGATAGGAAGAATGTAGAATGCAGATATCTGAAATGTTTTTGACTAGGCAAAACTGAATTACAGATATCTGCAACACATATCCAGTCCAGCTGTTAAATGTTAAAAAGGCTTGCCATGAATATCAAAACAAGTAGCAACAGATTTAGTATATCCCTTGTGCACCGGTGGAGTTAATGTGTAGAGCTCCTGGAGATACTTGGAGCAAAGTCTCATGTTGTGTCGAGTCTTCTTAGTGGTTAAAAATAGATATTTTGAGGCTAGCATAAAAGTGCCCCTAGCTCTCCCATTCAAAAGACCATTTGACCCAAAAACAAGAATATGGTCAATCTTAAAAGTGGAGCTTCCGTCCTAAATATGCTTTTAAACAAAAGTTTGACTCACGCACTTTTACAAAAATACCCTAGGTTGTATTTTGGTGAGAGTTACGCTTTAATTCAGTTTAAAATCATTGACAAAAAATTTGAATGAAATGAATGAAAGCTTAATGAATTGCATTTCATATTGCAATTACATTTTCTTGGTCACTGCGTTCATTCCTCTACTATATGTGTGTGTAGTTTAAATTTTACCTTCAGTATAATTACAAATCTGATTAAAACTAATCTTTTTTTAACTGTCCGGTTCCATTGGTATGAGTCCCTTACACACATACAAGCAGCACCGTCAGCGCTCTATTGGGCTCTGTTGGCAGCACTGTAGATGCCCAGCATGCTGTCAACGGCACGTTTCCACTGACCTAAGACCAGTGAAACACAGCAGACCAGGACATGCTGCAGTCTGCTGAGCATGGATCAGCCAAACTGGCTGTGACGCTGAGACATGGTTTGTCAGAGAGGGACCCTCACTCCACGGAGCACCCAACATTCACCGCATACACAGGCCAGAAGGGGAGAGCTTGGCTGATGTATTTCTAAATAAGAGTGAAACTGGTAATAATACCGAAAACACCGCTGACTGCCCAAGGTTGGGAGCCCTGCTGTATATCCAAAAATGTTCGGTTTCTTGGCTGACAATGTAAGAAAAGGCTTATGGCCTCATTTATGCTCGTCATTTTAACTTTCTAATATCTGTCTACACTAAGCAACATTTTCAACATCCGTCTCCATGCGTGTGGTGGGCAAGAATTATTCAGAACTCTTCAGCATCAGGTGTATGACTACCCTGGGAAATGGCTTGAGATGCAATCCTTTAGCTAACCTAAATGCTTGTTTGCATTTAAACATTTTCAACATTGGGCATGTATCCGAACTCATGAAGTGGCTACATGTAAATGGGGTATAAGCATGTAACTAGAAAAGTGCAACACAGTAATTGCAGTCCATTTACCATCTGGAAAACTATGTTATTCCATAAAGAATAATGCAAAAGCACCACTTTAGAAGAGTTAAAGTGATGCTTTAGTTTAGCAGAGATGTGCTCATAGGTTTCTTGGAAATAAATCATTCAGCATGAAAAAGCAAGAAAAATGACCACCCTACTGTAGAAGTCTCCATAATACTGTATTCTTAAGCTTGACTGATATGAACTTTTTAGACCTGAAAGCATTTTTATTTACTTTTTTATTGGACTTCATCCATATACTGAATGTTGTGTGCAAATATTCACTATACATGTATTTGAACTTGACCTTTTCAAGGAAAAAACATCCCATTATCCTTGGAATTATGTCCATATTAGAGGATTATAAAGCTCACAGTGTACATCCAATGCCAACGTTCAGTGCCAATGCAGGAATTTGAGGTCAGTGCCTAACCTCAACCATCTCGTGAGACTTTCGCAAATCTTGGGTTACTATCTAGACCAGGGGTGTCAAACTTATTTTAGTTCATGGGCCACACACCCCTAATTTGATCTCAAGTGGGCCAGACCAGTAAACCACTCCAGAGGGAACAGAAACGAGTTTCTTGTCAGCTTGATGTTGGCAAACGCAAGTTGCTTCTGGTACGACAGCGTTCTAAGGCCACTGTATGAAAAATAATAATGTTAAGGACCTAGGAGAGAGGGGTAATATTCAGAGAAAAAAACTCGATTAAAATCGTAAATTTACGGAAAAAGAACTTGGATATTCTCTGAGATTAAAGTGGTAAATTTGGAATAGGAATGAATTACTTCCCTGCTATTTTCACACGTTGCAAAGTCATCCAGTTGGCCTGATTGGACCCTTTGGCAGGCACAGCCAGAAATAAAGGTGAGGAAGTTGGGTTAGTGAATAGGTGTATATCATGTCTGAGATTCATTCAGGACACCGGAGTGTGTGCCCCTCATGTGAAGTTTTGCCTAACCCTAACTATACCATTACCACAGATTTCCTTTAACGTTAACCATACTGTAAGAAAGCAAAAAAAAAATTTTTTTAAATGAGGCACTGGACTTAAAAAAACCCCGTCACTCAACGTAATCAGGGATTATGCAGTATTATCAACAGTCCTGTCTGGTGATAGGGCTGGAAAAAAAAAAAAGCTAAATAAGAATTGATAGAATGAACGTCTCTTAAAAGAGTATATCGTCAATTTAGCATTACCCTAATAACATTGCAGAACTCACAATGGAATGCATTGGGGGATAACGTGAACAAATCAATGCAACAGAACCAGAAATATCTTTTTCATTCCACGCATTCTTCTTCCTTGTCACAACCTGGTGCCTACATCACCCACAATGGAACTCAACTCTATTCACTTGGCCGTACAGATTCCCTGAAAAATTAATCAAAGGGATTCTAATGAAAATATGACAAATTAATTAATTCAGGTTAAAGCGTGATTTATACTTCTGCGTAAAATCTACGCCGTGGCTACGTACGTAGGTAGGTGTTATTATTATTAAATCCAGACCCTACGGCCTGCCGTGCACCTCTCGAAAAATGTAACTACACGTCGTGGCGACGCACGTCTCTCGTCTGTGGCTTGGTAGCGTTGCATTTCCCCCCGACTCATTTCCTAGTTCTCCTTCACAATAAACAACAAAGAACAGGGGAGACACTTTGTTTCTCTCACTATGACTCTAGAGTCGCTACTCGCTCTGAAGCTAATCGGCGTCACTCTCTCACTTCTCCCTCGCTCTACCACACACTCCCCACACAAACACATTCCGGGCTCGGCGCACACACCAACGCACAAGTATAAACATCAGGCCACGGCGTAGGCTACGGAGAAAGCTCTGCGTGGAGCCTCCACACAACCACAAATTACGCTTAAGTCCTATGTCCTACGCACGCAGTGTAGTTTGATCAAATCTTGAATAATAACTGTAATAACTCCATTTTATCAGAAGAGGACACATGAGCAAATATCATTTGAGGTTCGTGCTGGCTTTGCAAAACCAATATATTAGTCTAACTGTAAAGGAGCCACGGATTCTAATATGCTGGAATCTGTGGGACTCACAGATTGTGTGTGTGTGTGTGTGTGTGTGTGTGTGTGTGTGTGTGTGTGTGTGTGTGTGTGTGTGTGTGTGTGTGTGTGTCTCCACCTGTTATGCGACCGTGTCCTGCTCACGGCAGACTGTCTGAATCACGCTCGGGCAAGAAGGCAGAACTAAGGCCCTTCTGCTTCCATTTATAATTCAGAGCAGCGCCACATACCATTTGTCTCCCACAGAATTACAATTTCATATCTCCTGTTTCTGGGGAATTGCTTTTCGAGATGAAAAAAAGAAAAGAAAAAAAGATGCACTTATTCAAGGATTCAGGTGTTCTTTTGTGAGAGTTTTTTAGGGAATAAAGCAGTGTCATGTTAGAAAAATGTATCAGCAAAAAAAAGATACAGTATGAAAGCAGAGATCTTTCTCCACAAAAGGCTTCTGAGGGCTGCGTGCATCCATCAGCACAAAAACATCAATACATCTGCTCCGCTTTGGCTGCATCTCGTCTTCTCTCTCTCTGTTCAACCTGTACTAATGCCTCTATAACGAATACTAAATCTCTTTATATTCAAATACATACTGTTGTGAATGCACTGGGCTTAATACAGTGAAAACATAAAAGGCTTTACAGTAGGGCTGCAGCTATCAATTCTTTTTGTAATCGATTAATCTAGCACTTTATTGATCGATTAATCGGATTTTTTAAACAACCAAAACAAATAATGCGTAAGGAATATGATGTGGCTGTAAAATGATCAAGCAGGGCTCCACACTAACTTTTTGCCGTGGTTGCACTGGTGCGCCTAACTTTTTTATTTAGGTGCACCAGCACAAAATTTAGGTGCAACCAAATTTTTCCTCGCGGCGCCGTTAACGCCACAATTTCAAGGTTACCTTTTTATCACGCTCCATATACATTCATTTATATTATGGAAATGATTTTGAACAAGAATAAGGTTTAGGTTAATACTTTTTAGTTGAAGCACAATTATACTGCATATAAAAATATTAACAAAAAAAAGTTTGAAGTGCTTCACTGAGCTGCCAAACTAAAACATTTTAAGTAAAACATTTAAAAATAGAAAGTGCTACTGTTTCAAAGTGCTTCCCCGAACTGAAATGGATAGCTCCGTCGGTATATATAGAGGTTTAGTCCTCGACGCAGCGGGCCGGGTTAGACTCTGACCTGCGGCCCTTTGCTGCACGTCATTCCCCCCCCTCTCCTTTCATGTCTTCAGCTTTCCTATCAAAATAAAGGAGAGAGAGAGAGAGAGAGAGAGAGAGAGAGAGCGAGAGAGAGAGCGAGAGAGAGAGCGAGCTGACCACAGAGTGACGGCTGACTCATTATGAACGGGTCCTGCACGGGTCGAATGCGCGTTGGCGGGTGAGCAGCGGTACACACGTCTTGTGTATGAAATGTTTGTATCGTCACTGCGCTGCATTTTTATGAACTATGATATTCTGGCCACGTCTCTCGCCGAGGTCCAGCAGGCTCCGTCTGAAGTTAGTTGCATTCAGTAACTTCGTCTGTGTTTTTCCGCCGTGCGGCGGCCGCAGTAACAGAATTACCAGCGGAAACACTGCTACAAATACAGGTTTCCCTCTCATGCTTAACAATATACAGCTGTGTTAATAACAATTAAAACTGTAGACAAATGTCGCAGTGTGGACCGACTCTGTCTCTCTCCATGTTGCACGGTGGCCATGTGTGAGTGAATGGGGCGGGGCTGCGTGGATGGGTCATGTAACACAGTGGAGAGGACGTTAGGTGCACTGGTGCGACCTGGGAAAAATGTTAGTCGCACCCTAACAAAATTTGGGCGCATGTGTGACCAAATTGGTCGCACTCTCGAGCCCTGTCAAGCCAAGCATTTGGCTTTTATTTCTCAAAAGAACAGAGGTATTTATTCCAACTCCAACATTTTGGCAATTAAGTTTCATGCTGTAATCTAGCCCTGACATCAAAGTAAATATCTGTTTTATGTAGATTTCTACACCTGCAGCATTTACCATTAGGCTACTAACAAATCATATATAATTTCCGGAGTGAGCCTATTTGCTATGGTAACCTAGCAACCTGTGTGTGTGTGTGTGTGTTTGTGTGTGCACGTGTGCTGTGCATGAAGAGTGAGAGAGACGAGGGTGCATGCGTGTGTGTGTGAAGGGGTTCTTTTTTTTTAGGCTATACTCTCTTGCAATTGAACGTGAATAAGTTTACTACTTAAAAACATCAAAGCTAAACATCATATCTAGTCAACCCGCATCACGACGTCGCTACAAATACAGTATGTGATTAAAATCAGCGGCTGCTTAGGCTACGTTACCTTGTTTCAGCGGCGCTCTGTGAAACGGCGTGGAGCTGATTGTTTTCGGTTCAGATGCTGAATCATTGAGGTCGTACTGCTGTGGTCTGCCAGGTCTAATGGTGCACCTTGTTCTCTTCCTTTTTTAGTATGTAATGATCCCAAACTTTAGACATTCTCTGCCGTTTCTGGACGTCTTTACTCTCCGCCATCGCGCCAACTAAATTCAAAATGTATCACGTGCTAGTGGTGTGCTTCCTGAACAACGGTCCGTGTGGACCAATCAGATCCCTGCGCGTATAGTGCGCGTCACAGGAATTTAACGAGACTTCGAGGCAGAGTTTTTGCCTCGAGGAATTTTTGTAATCGAGTTACTCGAGTAACTCGATGAATCGTTTCAGCCCTACTTTACAGCACTATGTATTGTCGGGGAGACGTATTATCCACAACAGACTGTCAAAGCAATGTTAGCAGCTACAGTATCTGAAATGTATTTTCATGCTAAAAACCAGCATCAGCATCATTACAAACAAATACTAATACAAATACTTACAATTTAACACATGAAAGGACTGATGGACCTATTAGAACAAAAGTTCATTCTTGACCTTAAAAATAATGTAAAATTCTAGTACAGACTTTACCGTCCTCTCTTTGGACTCCTTAAATGTGAAAGGAACTTTTTGGAGATTGTAAAATTGGCTTGGCTAATCCATAATTAGCACAAAGGTCCAATAACAAAGCAGTGCTCGGGTTCTGGCTGAGGAGTCTTTTTTTTCTCCCACAATAAGTCTGGGACTTAAACATTACTACAATAGAGCCAGATTATACCGGAAAAGAAGCTCCAAAGCTCCTTCCCGTAATGTATGTTTCTCCATTTTGTCAACAGAGTCACAGCACTTTCATAGAAAATGAAGGACACAAACATTTTCTGACAAATTAATGCAGAGGTGTATGTCAGGATTTTCAGGGCCTTTAAAATAAAGATTTGCTTGGCAACTACCAGGAAAGAGGATGTACATGTGAAGAGAAATAATGTGAATCAGGGTCAAATAAGAGTGCATAACGATGTAGATCTGCATACTTCCAGACACAGAGAAAGTCCTAGGGCTCTAACGTTCTCTGCTGCTATCTTGCAGTTTCAGAAAACGCGTTATTCAAATGCTATTTTAGGGGCGCATGCTTGGCCATAGCATGTGTACTGTATCTGATGTCTCTTTCCCGAAATTCAGCCTTGGTGCAGAATAAATTCTCTGGGCGGGCAAAGCAGAGAAAGGGGAGGTAACCTTTCTCCTTATGATGTCATAACAAGCAAGATTCCAGAACGGCTCATCTGAGCTTTCATTTTCTCAAAGGCAGAGCAGGATACCCAGGGCTCGGTTTACACCTATCACCATTTCTAGCCACTGGGGGACCATAGGCAGGCTGGGGGAACTCATATTAATGTTAAAAAAAACTCATAAAGTGACATGTTCATGCAATGGGACCTTTAAGGAGACGTGAAGTTGAACTACAGCGGGATTGGACACTTGAGGGTCCGGGAGTGGCAATGCACGATGTGCTCCTGGTGGAGCGGGTGGATGGAGATGGAGTGGGGGGAGGAGGAAGGGGCACAACAAGAGCAGGTGGTACGTTTGGAGGCCCACACTCCATGGCTGCAGCAATCCTCTCCAGACTTGAGGAGATGCGCCCGAGAGGCCGCAGCAACATCACCACCCGGTCAAGACGGGCATTTATTAATTTGCCGCATCCCGGACAGCTCCCGCTCCGGCCCTGATGAGAACGTCTCCTCGGCTGTGAACCGCTCCTGGCGTGTGCCAGGCAAAACCAGCGTCGTAATAGCAATCTGCCATGGAACAAGTGCGCCTGCTCTTAAAGGGAATGTGAGATGAAGCTCTGATTGGTTTATTGCACGTTACGCCCAAACCACACCTAGCTACTTCAGACCAACCCATTTTAGATTTGCGTCGGGCGCAAGACTCATTTGTCCCGCCGGTATAATAGCAACAGCGCCCGAGATCCGCCCACAAAGTTACTTGCGTTTCGTGTTTGATACTTGCGTTTCAGATCATTAAAATAGGGTCCCTAATGTTCGGGGAATTCACCTACGAGGTGCTCTGTCGATTTGATTCCAAGGTAGAGTAAGACGACAAAGACATTTGAAATAAAATGAACACAGTCAGAAAAAATAAAAGAGGAGTAAATCATGAATACCTCAAAGTCAATGTCTGTATGCCAGAGAAGAAGCATAGGACAGATTTATAGTATACAGAAACAGTCTCATCTGCTGCACAGAGCCTACTAGCAGGCACCTGGCTGAGACTCACTGGTCAACCTGTCATCACTGGTTGTGACTCAACGCTTAACCTTTGTGAGCGGACACCGTTATTTAGTGCAACACTGGCCCCTTGGGAGAGAGAAATGGACGGGGCTGCAGCAGGCTAGCCCCCCTCACCACACTCACACAAATTGTCATTCTTGCAGCTCACTGGACAATATAGGATTTTTGTGCAATGTTTTTGTAAACCCGGATGTGGCCCGGATATGCGCTGGCTACACCGGAACCCCAGAAATAATAGCCGTTGCCTGTCGTCAGACCGATAGCCAATGGGTTCCAAGATTGCCATGAGGTTGACCATTTGTGGTTCTAAATTAATTGCTAGAACTATTGGTTGGATTGTGATTACATTTGGTTCACATTCATGTTCCCCCGAAGGCCAGGATCCCTTAACTTTGAATCTAGCGCCATGATCAGGTTGAATTTTTTTTTTATTATGTTCAATACTTTGGTTTATGGCTAAATACGCCTCAGCTATTTTATGTTTAGTGCTAATAAGCCAATGTTAGCATGCTAACATTATATTGTGAATATGGTAAACATTATACCTGCTTAACATCAGCAAGTTAGCATCACCATTGATGAGCCTGTTGACGCACTGCTGTGTCTGAATACAACTTCACAGAGCTGTTACCGTGGCTATATACTCTTAGTCTTGATGGCACTGCATAATATCACATCCATCACAACAACTTCTGCTATACGCACAGTTTCAGTTACAATGGAAAATAACAATATTTAATATTCAATATTTAAAAAGACTATTTTCTTTGCATGCAATGATCACATACTGTAAAACACTGGCGATCAAATGAATTCTTCTACAAAATAATCCCTGTATTTGCATCCCTGCAGATGTCATAAGTGAACAATATAATGGGTGCCCTCTAATTTGTTTTCTATTCTAAAACAGAGGACATTGACATTACTATTGCCAAGTGCAGTTGCAGAAGACAAACAACTCAAAAACTGGCCATCATTCACTTTTCTCCATGCTAATAATACAATGCAGCTGATGCAGGTATTTCAGCTGGCAGTCACTGAGGTGTAATTGTTGGAGCTCAGAACTCTTTGAGGTGTGAGTTACTGTGAGATATATTTTGAATTGGGAAAGCAACCAAAGCCCTGAGGGATTTGGCAGCACTGCTGGCGGTGTTGCTGGAAAACTTTGCCTGAAACTCAAAAAAACAGTCAAAATGGTAGTGTGTGATTCAGCAGAACAAACAGAAGCCTTCCCCTGCTGTAATCTTCATAACATTAAAAGACCAGCCAACTGTTACAAGTAGTTGCTGCATCTGAGAAAAAGACTGCGGTATTATATAAGCCAGCATTGAAAATAGACCAGCAAGTGGGATCCCTGGAGCTAATTATTAGCCGCACCATGATTGTCTTTAAATACCAGGTGGGTAGAACAATGACAGGTTCAGACAAAAGAGGAGAACAAAAGGCCATCCCTGTTTGATAAAAGGAGGACATAAAGTGAATGTGCCACCAAGAACATGTTATGGGTGTGTGATGTGTATGTGTGGTCAGACTAACCTTAAAAGGTCACTGACAGAGTAATGACATTCTGTGTTGTGCTCAAACGTCAGACTACAACGCCAATAATCACTGTATCTGCTTATTAGACATTAGTTGCTTGGAGATGGTATGAAATTCATACTATTTACTGTATATTTTATGGCTACTCTGCAATGATGATCACATAGTATTGTCATCCATATAATATACCTACAGGCATGTGAATAAATTAGGACACCCTATGAAAACGTGTGTTTAACATATTTAGACATATGGATATTTAATATCCACTTTAACAATACTGAGAGATTCAAGTAATATAACTAAACAAGTAAAACTGAAGAAAATACTTTTTAAAACTTTCTGTAAAATGTAATAAAATAAACATGCAATTTCTGGTGAGGAATAAATTAGGACACCCCCACATTTTTTACCACTTAAAATTGCTGAAATCACACACAGGTGTATCACATCAGGTGCACATGATTAGAACATTGTTATTCAGCATTTTGAAGGAGACTTGCCCTGTTTAAACCTCAGACATTCAGGTTGGTGTGCTCCTGACTGTTGACGTGAGAGTGAACACCATGGTGAGATCGAAAGACCTGTCTGAGGCCTTCAGAAAGAAGATTGTTGCAGCTTATGAGTCTGGTAAGGGATTTAAAAAGATCTCAAAAGAGTTTAAAATCAGCCATTCCACTGTCCGGAAAATAGTGTACAAGTGGCATTCAAAACAACTGCCAACATGCCCAGGTCTGGCCGTCCAAGCAAGTTCACCCCGAGAGCAGACCGCAAGATGCTAAAAGAAGTCTCCAAAACCCCTAAAATGTCATCACGGGACCTACAGCAGGCTCTGGCGACTGTTGATGTGAAAGTGCATGCCTCTACAATCAGAAAGAGACTGCACAAGTTTAATTTTCACAGGAGGTATGCAAGGAGGAAACCTTTACTCTCCAAGAGAAACACTAAGGCCAGACTGAAGTTTGCCATAGAGAACGTAGACAAAGAACAGGACTTCTGGAATAATGTTCTTTGGACAGATGAGTCTAAAATTGAATAATTTGGACACCAGAACAGAGGACATGTTTGCCGCATTCCAAATACAGCGTTAAAGGGAAAGAACCTCATACCGACTGTGAAGCATGGAGGTGGAAGTGTCATGGTTTGGGGATGCTTTGGTGCAGCAGGACCTGGCCAGCTCACCATCGTAGAATCCATCATGAGTTCTACAGTGTATCAGAGGGTGCTTGAGCAACATGTGAGACCATCTGTAAGAAAATTAAAGCTGAAGCGGAACTGGACCGTGCAACATGACAATGACCCTAAACATTAAGGTTGGGTACCGAAACTCGGTGCCAATAGGTCCCCGGTTCCGACGTAAACTGTAGTAACGAGACCGAATAAGAACGAAAATTTCGGTGCCTGATTTCGGTGCCTGACTTTACACTACACTGGACAGCAGGTAACGTTAGCCTACCTTTAGCTAGCAGCTGGATTAAACACGGTTAAAATGCTGACAGGTGACGTTAAACAGTGTAAAGTGTGACTGTATATCAACAGTCTGCTCTGCAGCGCAGCAGCTGCCGACGTCGGAAAAACACAGACGGTGCATTCACTGAAACTGGTAACCTACAGCCTCGCGGTGCATTCAAAGTTATTGTAAAATACCCTTTTCCCATCTGGTTGTTGTTTTTGTCGTTCATCAGCAATTTACTGAAATAAGTTATTGTGTATTATAAGTTATAGTTATTACATTACTATTAAATCATTTAATTTTGACCATATGGCCTTAGTAATAAACAATGTGTTCTTAAATGTCACCGACTGTTGTTTAGTAGGCCTATCCTTCTTGTTTCTTTTTCTTTCTTAAAAAGTATCGGTTCAGGCACCGGCACCGTTTTAAAAGTACCGATTTAGCACCGGTATCGGAAAAAACCTAAACGATACCCAACCCTACTAAACATACCAGTAAATCCACCAAGGACTGGCTGAGAACTAAGAAATGGAGAGTCCTGGAATGGCCCAGTCAAAGTCTTAATCCCATTGAGATGGGGTGACTTGAAACGGGCTGTACATGCAAGAAACCCTCAACATCACACAGGTTAAAGCATTCTGCATTGAGGAGTGGGGCAAGAAGCGTCTCACTGAAGTTATTTCAGCCAAAGGGGGTAACACTAGGTATTAGGGGGTAGGGTGTCCTAACTTTTTCCTCAGTTAGAATATGCATTTATGTTGATGTCTTTTGTTTAATGAGTAAAACAATGTTATGTTTTGCTGGTTACCTGCAATTAGATCACTTTCTTTTCCAGAGATAAATAAAACAAGATTAGACATTGATATGTGAACATTTCTTAATGAATAAGTGAATATTTAATGGGGTGTCTTAATTTTTTCACATGACTGTAGGTGTGAAAAGCTTATATCGCTTAGTACTTCTTTAGTAACTTAATACTAAATCCACTTTTTTGAGTTGGTAAATTACACATGCACTCGATTAAACTCTCAATTGACCCTGCTCCCAGTGTGTAGTGTTCATTACTACATAAGTCATTCCCTTTTTTTCAGAGGAAATCCAGTTACACTGTCGTATAGACCCGCGTGTGAAATATCTATGATGTAAACTGGAACACTCAACCCTCCAATTACCTGCGAGTTAACCTTTAGCAGTGTGGACTGTATGGCGTATGAAAGATTTAGAGCAGGGTACACAAAATGAACACCCACCAAGCGCCAAATGCGGGTAGCTTTTCGTTTTAGTGGGTAAAATCTCGAAAGGCTATCAGCTAAACTGGTAAATGAGGCAAGACCTTGAGCGCTCGTAATTTGGTGGCACCGTTAACCGTGACCAGTGAATTTGTTTTCATCAACCAGTCCCCTTGGCTGGTGAGTCAAAAAGTTGATTTCAGACACTGATTGAGAGCGGGCAACTGGGAGTAGCAATAGTAAAAATACTACAGAAGTGGCAATACAGTACTACAACTAGTACTGCAGCTTACGTTGCCAATCAGTGTTATAGTCTTTGAGGAAAATTCACACTCTCCACACTACACATTCACATCCTCTACTCTTTCACTCACCACCGCCACTGCATCTGCTGTAGCCTTGCTTAACTAATGTTAGAGTAGCAGCTAAAAAGCTCTGAACCACAGCCTTGGCTATCCGTAAAGGTGGAGAGTATGGAGACTGAAGTCCCTGCTTTAAATTTTGACTAGAGAGAAAGACCTTAGGCGAGATTCGAGGCGAATGAGCAAAACGTGAGCTGGTCGGTACAGACATTAAAACGAGTTACATATGTAACAAAGGTTCTATGAAATCTAGGTTATTGTCAGGTGTTACGTCTAGGCATTAAAATGCCTGAAAACGGCTGAAACGCATCTGTTAAGACAGGGGGAGAGATGGAGGAACACAACACAATCTGACAGAGCTGTGTGGGAGTGCCAGCGGTTGTGGGGTATCGCAGGGGTGAGGTGAGGATGGTGGCATGACAGTGGTGCATTTTTCAAATGTATTAAACTGTGTTAAGTTGAAAAAACCACTTATCTTTTAACTCCGAAGGCCAATCTAACGATAATGATAGCGTAACTGTGTTTGTGGCCTCATTTAACCATCATGTTCCCATCTCCGTCTCTGTGAGCCATTGCTGGTGGCACTAGAAGACCATCTGCACAAAGCTGTCAATACGCAGCGCTATTCTGTTCAACTGCAACCCCATAATGGGGTGAAAGGGGGATAGATGCTCCCCATGTGTGACTATAGCAAGCACTAGATATGAGTCCTGCCGATCGATTTATCCAGACCTTCAAACCAATTATTTCTACTAGCTGCACAGGCTGCTGAAAGACTTCATTTTAATTACACCTCCCAGTCAATCCCTCATATTCAGGGTAAGGTCATGTAATAGATCAGTGGCCACTGTTTTGAGTCAGGTGCCACGTACCATTCAGAAGAGGAAAGATGTTCTTCTGAAAGAAAGTGTTTTTTTGTTTGAACATTTGAAGGCTTACGATTCAATCAGATTGGAATATGGTATGGATATGTAATATTGGTGAGCTGTTTTTTTATGGGGTCAGTTCAATTTGACTCAAACCTTAAGTTCTTTGACTCAATTTAGCTGCTTCCTACATTTAGACTTTATTAATATTCTATTGCGAATCCGGTGATGCGCCGTTGCTGACAGCTATGAAAGCTGCTAATGAGTGACAATTAGGCCAATAGCTAATGATAACAGTCAGTCATTATGTTGTCTGCTAGCGCCATTTCAATTGATCTCCTGTGCTGTAAAGCTTTTATCTTATAACAATGCCAGTTCTAGCAAGCATATCCTATCTGACCCCAGTAATAACAAGCATCAACATGAGAGGCAATGATGCCAGTTTTTAAACTCAGTGTAAAATTACTTTGTCTATGTGGGTGGGTGTGAATGAGAGAGAGAAATCGAGTGAAAATAAAGAGACAGGGAAAAGAGATAAATAGAAAATGTGACAATGTGACAGTGTATTCTCGTCAAGTGTTTCTCAAAATACATCTCCTGTACTTTTCAGGCCCACTAGGATGCTGCAATAATGCTCCACGGCCCGTGAAGACTCCCTGTTATATACTGTCATCCAGTCACATATTATTCTAACAGCATGCCCTGTGCACACACCACTTTTGCTCGGACCCCAGGGCAGAGAGGGATGATAACAGCATCCGCTCAGTGGTTCTCAGTAGATGTCCTACTACAGCGATGGCCGGTATGTGTCAGGGCCAGAAACCTGTCAGAAGTGTGAGCGGGATCAGTCCATTGACTACAAGTGTCAGTTACCCACAGGGTTGACACAGACCTGTCAGCGGGCAGCTGTTCCTGTGAATCCCTAGCTGGCCAACATCTGCTTCACCACAGTCAAACATGATTGTTTACCTGCTACATCGTAGCAGCTGCACGGAAAAAGATGGATGGCAAAGATGCAGCAGTGATGCTCAGCAAAGCACATCTATATAATAATGCAAAAATCCCGTGTGAGAATATCGGATCATAAACAAACACAACAGGAAGGTTGAGTTTCCTCTGGGCTAATCATTAACAACTGTTCTGACCCTTAATTGCAGCAGATTGTTGTGAACCAGTGGTGAGTAACCATATTCACCCTATCAGCTACATCCTCATGATGGATGGCCAAACAAAGAAATAGATAGAGAACTTTCTATTCTTCTTTTTCTCAATTTCATTTTGGGAGACAAACAAAATTGAAGGCATCTATACACTGGAAAGAAAAATAGTCTAGGAACAACCCAAGGGCTGCTCCACTCATGTGGGAAAGGTTCTGATTATGAGTCTGTGGCACCAGAGCATCATTGAGGAGGATCAATAGTGACAGATGAGTGCAGTGGAGTGACATCTCCCTCTGAGGGGCTATGTCATATCCCACCAGCGTCAAAAAGACTGGCAGGCTCTGCAGATGTCTAGGCAAGCAAATGTTTGTGGACTGGCTCCCACCCGAAGTGGCAAATCCTGGGTTCAACGGGATAATCGAGTCACCAAGGACCAGGCCAAAGATCAAGTGTGTTCCTGTTTGTTTACTGCTGAAAGGATTGACCAGGTCGCCGTTGCAAATGAGAACCTGTTCTCAACGGCCTACCTGGTTAAATAAAAAAATCTTGTGCACTGCCTTTTCTAAAAAAAAAAAAAAAAGAAAAAAAAATCATTACCAAAAAGCAGCCTTGGTTCATTAAAGTTTGACATAAATTGTCTTATTTGCCATAATGGCAGTCCTTTAGATATCATTAATTAGATATAATAATCACTGAAGTAGGTCCTTGCTGAAATTACTGTCTGAAATACAGTAAACAGCTACTTTTACAGCTGATAGCTTGCACTGTAAATCACGGCTCACACTGCCATAAGGTTTAACGGAAGTTTATTGGAGGATTGTTTTTTTGTTTTTTTTCATGTCATATTGTTTCACAATTCAAACGTGTGTGTTATAAGTACTGGCTGACGAGGTATGTCGTTATTTCACAAAATGATTTGTAAAATAAATGTGTTTCTGTGTAAAAAGGTTTTTTCTTTGGTGATGATGTACCTTCACCACAGTTAGCTTTGTAACGCCTTTTTCTGTAGTAATGTTAGTTCATATGAGCTATTTAAACAGGGTACATTTCATGACTGAGATGGCTGTTTAAGGAACAGGTGCTAGCAACCGGTCTGGGCTGAGAAGGTCTATGGAAGAAAGGACTTCTGCTAATCAAACAGACAGTGTAAATTAGGCTGTGTCTATGCATGGAAAACTGGCCTGCTGCCACCCTTAACACAAGGTGACTAGATGTTACATGTATAGTATGCTTACACTTTCTCCCACCAATAGCAAGTGACTTCAACATATGTTGCAGTTAACATAAAGTCACTAGTTAATAGTTTTTAGCTACGCTAGCTCTAGGAATGGCATTGTCACCACATTGATCCAGACTGAAATATCTTAACTTCTATAGCATTGGTTGCCATGAAATTTGGTACAGACATTAACATTCACCACAGGACTATTTGTAATTACATTGGTAATCTTCTGATTTTTTATCGAGCACCATCACCAGGCCAAAATCAAGCTTGTACATTACTTTGGTTTATGCCAAAATACTATCCTCAGATGTACTTTGTGTTTAGCGCTACTTAGCAAACATTAGCATGCTAACACGCTAAACTAAGTTGCTGAATACAACCTGCTAAACATCAGCAAGCTAATATTTTCATTGTGAGCATGTTAGCATGTTCAACGCACTGCTATGTCCAAATACAGCCTCACTAGAGATGTAAAACAACGAGTTTTGAGCAAAAAGAACAAAAAGATGAACCATAGGCATAGGTGAAAGGGCAAAACATTTTTCATAATCTCTTCACAATCTAAACAAGCCCTTCTCACATATATCTTTTATACGCAAAGCAACTGGGATTTATTAGCAATCATATTCAAATCATAAGAGGCTACCACTGTTGTTAAAACACCTCAAGAACACATCCACTGCTGATCTGTTCGTGTTTTACACTGCTGAGGATTGATGGTGCAGAGCCACATCTAATAACAAGGCAGTGCTCATTTCCCTGTACTCCAGCAGGTGAAACAGCTGTGTCACAATATTCCTTCTTTTAGTAGCACTTAAAATAGTGTGACAAGGCGCTCCAGACATTCTCACAATAAAACCAGAGGCTGGACCTGGTTGCATTTAGAAATGTCAGGTAATCTGTCTTTCAGGGATGAAAGAGCAGCCACTGGGGATACTCTTGTTTCCTCTAAAGAAATCAATGAAGGAGGAGGTTTTATTTGATAGAAAGCAGAGAGGGAGAAACAGGTTTAAGCTGAAAATACATTTGGAAAATGGTAGGGGAGAAAAAAAAACAAAAAAACATTGGTTCTTAGAATAAACAAGGAAACTAAACGGACACCACACTGAAATGAAAAAAGGAGACAAGTTAAAAAGATAAGAAGTTACATGAAGTTTTTTAGGCTCCAAGATTTTTTTTGTCACATATAGCAAACATCTCACTATCTGCCTGTCCCCTGAACACACTGTAAAAAAAACGTGGTCTCTGTAGACAGTCCAGGCTCCACAAACGCCAACAAAAACAAAATGCGGCAACCTGCACCACCAAACATAACAAACAGTCTTCCAGCGTTCCAGCCAATAACCGACAAGAAGGAGTTGGGGTTAGTGCGTGGAATGGAGGGGACGGGATGAGGAGGAGGGAGGGGCGAGCTAGCCTCCGTTTTGGTTAACAATACTTTGAACGTCAACAAGAAGTAATGTCTCCCAACATCGCTTAGAGCACCTTTAATACATAGTCATTTCTAGCATACACAACCAGGCTAAATGCTTTCCTAGCCCATTTATCATTGGAACAAAAACAGTCTGATCATCTCTCCACAATCTAATCTCCACAATTTAAATTGTGCATTTTCTGTAACTGCATCTACCTCTCTTTACTTAGAGTTTCCCTTTATTTTCTTCTTTTTCCCATCCAACCAGTCTAAATGAACGAGCGAGTGTGTGGTGGGCTAGCTGTGGCAGGCCGGAGGAGTGTTGATTTATTTCCACAGCTCACCCAACCTGACACACTGACGGCACGGATTGTTCTGTAGCCATGATAAATGCCCCATAAACAGATGCTCCGAGCCTGCTAAATGTTCTAACTCTAGATCCACACAGGGCCGGGGGAGGAATAAAAAAGGCTAGACGCTATCATAGAGTGGGCCACTGTACTCTGTGCTCTCATTTCCACATTAAAGCTACCAGGGTGATAGCACAAGACTGGTGATTCCAGCCAAAGTAGAACAAATGATCCTTTTATGTCTGCTCTCCTAATGTGGTACACAAAAAAAAGTACTGTGTTGTGATAATCCTGCATGGCACAATGTGTAGAAATCATTCACATTCATAATGGGTTAATTAGCTGGTTGAAAAACAATAGACAATTCACAGCAGTCCATCTGCTTAAACTACCTGAGCAGAAGAATTATTCGAAGACTGCGAGGGCTTCCGCTACCTCATCATTACGCACTTATCAACCGTTTGAGTATCTTTGTCCACACACACACACACACACACACACACACACACACACACACACACACACACACACACACACACACACACACACACACACACACACACACACACACACACACACACACACACACACACACACACACACACACACACACACACACAGATCTTAGCCAGTCTGAGTCAGCACTGCCTCTGTAAGTCACACGCACTGGCCCAGGAGACAGAATGAGGTACGTGTTGTCCGTCCTCGCATCTTGCTTCTACTACTACTTCTACTATCATCTTCTACTGCCTTTAACAGGGTACCTTTAGGTTGGCTGAGCCTGGGCAACGGAGCTAGAAAACAAGCAGATAAATCAGCTTCTGCCTACCCAGTGCTCCTCCTAGCGCTCCTCCTCCTCCTCCTCCATCTAAATGGGAAGCACCCCTGCCACAAATTTAAGCAAATCTGCCCTTCAACAGGTGGGTGGTGAAGTAGGGTGTAGGGGGGTATTGCCTTTGTTTGTGTACTAGGGGGAATGGAAACAAACAAGCCCTTGTGTGGGTGTGATGTTTTTTATCACGTTAAAAGAAGCAAACTCCAGTCTTTTCCATGAAAGTCGCTGCATGCCTTATCCACCACACCAAAAAAACACCTTTACTTTCCTACTCACTGCATAAAGGACACACTACTTCCAGCCTTGGCACTGAACGTTGGACGTTGAGGTAATGAAACGTTCAATATTGACTTGATTCTCAGGATACTGGGCTACATTTTCAGCAATCTGATTCACAAGCATAGCTATGGCCTATTTTACAAGGGCTGTGTATTGGCAAGAATCTGGCAATAGGATACGTATCACGATACATGGGTCACGATTCAATATATTGCAAAATATTTCGATACCGTGCGTTAAGGCGATATAATGGGATTTTTTTAAAGTAGTAATTTTAGAAAAACTACAGACATTAGTTATTAAAAAAAGACATGATGTGCATAAAAGTCAAATAAGTTTACTTTAGGTAAACAATTCAGTACACAGAAAATCAAACTGCCAGTTTGGGATTGTGGGACAGGTTCTTAGTGAGCAAATTTTTATATGCTAAAGTAGGCCATAATAAAAGAAAATAGCCCCCGTCACAATACATAACACATTATGTGCAATCTGAAAAAAGAAGACATCTGTCTATGTCAATAAAAAATTCCTACACAGGGTACATCCAACACATGACATGTTTTGTGTTGCAAAAACACTTCAGTTATGCGATGAACCGTAATAGTCACATATGACTCGGTCGCCCTAGACGTCCAAGCGTCGCATGTCAAGCCAACCTTCTCAGCTAAAGCTAGACATGCCAGCATGTTTGTTTGAACCTCCTTGTAAAGATTGGGCACAGCAATATCAGCGATGTGTTGCTGGGAGGGTATAGCGTAACGAGGCTCCATCGTTTACACCTGCACCATATTACGGAAACCTTCGTTTTCAACCACAGTGAGCGGGCTACAAATAAAATAAACTACCGACTGGGTTATTTTGAGCAAGGGTGAGTTGTGAGGGGTCGACTCGTTTAGCTTGCTGTTCGCTTAACTGAGTGTCTAAATGGTGTCTTGCTAAATGTGCCCTCAAATTCGTAGCATTACCCGAGTACTTGATTGATGGTTTACAAACTGCATGGTTCCTGTCGATATCGGTAGTGCCCTCTTTACTCTGGAAACCAAAATGATTCCACATTTCAGCACAGCACTGCTTAGCACTGTTAGGTAAGGACACTAGTGGTGCGTCTCAGCATAGCCATCTAGCAGTAGGAGGTTTAAATTAGTGCTGTCAGTTTAACGCATTATTAACGGCGTTAACGCAAGCCCATTTTAACGGCGTAAATGTTTTTATCGCGAGATTAATGTTCTTTTTGGCCCAGCAAACAGTTTTTTCACATGCTGTTGCAACAACTAGTAATGTTAGAAAAACTACAACACCACGCCGGATCAAGCTAGACCGGAAACAAAACAGGCACGCGGCCGACACTTGTTTGGGCTTGCGAGCCGGCCAGAGAGTAGTAGGCTAACGTTACGTTTTGAGTGAATGGCGAGCGCGAGACACCGAAATGGACACGGCTTGCACACAAGTCTTAGTCTGATGAAGAGGAAGACAGTATTGAGCGATGTCTGGAGCGCTACAAGGTTGTCATAGATGACTGTCACCAGGAATGGTGGTCCACACATGAAGGGGCACACGGTGAAATGGCCCGCCTTGCACGCAAGTACTTAGCAACACGGGCCACACCAGTACCTTCTGAAAGGTTTTCACTGTCTGGGCATGTTGGACTAAAGAAGCGAGCTTCCCTGTTGTCTGAAGATGTCAACAGGCTTGTCTGTTGGAGTAACAGGCTCAAAGCAAACAAGTAGCAGATTTACCTTTTATTGGTAACCGTTACTGTTCATTCTTTCTGAAATAAGAGGCTGGGGTGATCCTCTGGTGAATAAAGAGCAGTAGCCTCACTGCTATGTTATTAATCTAACTTGAGAAAAAGAAAGTATTAAGCCATGGTTTAACTGCACTGAGTAGAATAGATAAAAATGTGTGATTGATTGCGATTAATTGTAAGTTAACTATGACATTAATACGATTAATTGCGATAAAATATTTTAATCGTTTGACAGCACTAGTTTGAATACAACATAAACGTGAACCACTGTCTTACCATGAATATTTTTGCACGTAAACTAAAAAAAAAAAAAAAAATCGATAATGCGTTTTTGAAAATCAATGCAGTATTGCAAAATAAAAACTCAAGTGTATCGATTTTTTCTTACACCCCTAGTTAACACTTATTATTATTAGCAAAACAAACTGACAAAACTACTGATGAGCAGAGTAAAAAAAAAGAAAAGGTTTCCCCATTAATGACAGAGCTGTATCGCTGGGCTAAATCACCAAGCTCAACATGGTTTTGCATAAATCGATAATGCATCACTTTTAAATGACTTTCTAATCACAAAACACTAGATTTCAACGCAAACAGCAAATTATTCAAATAGTTTTTTCTGAAAATGAATTGATGCCAATGTACTGTAGACAGGGTCGGTGTTTTATGTTGTCTTGCACTGATGCTGTGCATTTGTTGTTTTAAAAATCTACAGAAACAATAATGATATGTAATTCAGTACATATCACCTTTTTTTATTCCACACATTCTTTTTTCTTCTCAAAATCTGGTGCCTAAATTACCCACAATGCAACTTGACTTCAAACAGTTCGGCCATAAATGTGGTTGTATTATGCTTAAAACGGCTAATGTAGCCTCAATTTATCGAATTTCACAAAGGATTTATAATTATCATTTCTCATTCTCTAGAGCTAGAGCTTACCCCATCTGACACTGGGAAAAAGGTGGTACACCATGCACCGGTTCTATCACAGGGATCAAAATATAGTACTGTCTAAGCATATCTAAAATAAAACATGGGTGTGCACAGCAGAACAGTGGATTTAGTTGGCCTTCCTTGAAGCTTGGTGGCAGACCGGACTGATGTCACCATACCACCATCGCCCACATGCCCCATCACTGCTGTGCAGATGACCGCAGCAGAGCCTGGAGTTGATGTATGCTCATACTGTAGATGTGACATATTACCAGTCACGGTGGCAGTCAGGACACTTCTCTTCCATTTGAGCCATGCATGCATGCATTCATTCCCATCCCCTCTCTCAGGTCAGCGGTTCTAATCATCATCACCGCAACAGGACTTCAGTGTTTGGTGCGTGTGGGCCGCTTGGCAGCACCATTTGTCAAACTTGCAGCACTCACGGCAATTGGACACCTGACAAAAGCTTAAAGGCATATTATTCCATGAGGCGTCCCCCGTGTGTGTTGAAAAGCCACCGCCTGTGACTGCTCCAAATGTCCATCTGTGTGTGTGTGTGTGTGTGTGTGTGTGTGTGTGTGTGTGTGTGTGTGTGTGTGTGTGTGTGTGTGTGTGTGTGTGTGTGTGTGTAAGGTTGGAGGGAAAAACTGCGCTGGTGTGAGCCAGTTCAGAAGCGCTGTCTTATTAAATTATCTCTCTGCCTTTTACAGCAAGGCCCCCACCCTTCTCTTTCCATCTCTCTCCCAGGCTAAACATTTGTCTTTCCATTCATGGGTGAATTTGTATTCCATCGAGATGGGTTCCTGGTGGCAGGGGGGAGGGGGCGAGGGGGGGGGGGGGGGTGCAAAGTCCGCTTTCAGGCTTGCTGTTTTCCATCTCACTGCTTGGTTACGGCTCTCAACAGGCAGGCAATACTGAAAATCAAAGCCTGGCTACAGGTGCTTATATTTGGCTACTTGATTGTGCTTTGTATTGATCACCTACTTTTATTTTAAAATATGCATCATTAACATTACAACAACAGTTATTTAAATATTGCACATATTTCTGACACTAGGTTATTTTTTTTACGTAGATTTTCTTAATTTGTCTTAATATATCCTACTGCTGGCATGTTACCTTAACTTAAACTTTATTTGTTCCATTATATTAGAGTGTGTATTTAAGTATGGGACAATTACTTTTTTCTTAAACAGTCACATTTTCTTGCAGTAAACTACTGTTTGCTGTTACACCAACTTCCCTCAAGAGGATCATTAAAAATGTCACCCTTATCTTAACAATGTCAGGGCACTTCCTGTTTGATACAGACCTTGTGCTCTCCTTTAGCACAGCATCATAACCTGCTTTGATGGTGTCAACCCCTCAGAGAGCTCCGTCTGATTGGCCAGGTGACTGTTTATTTAGCAACACCCATTAGGTTGACACAGCGACTCCTATCACGAGGTGCATCACTATAATCAATTGGGCTATTTACATTATGCCAGGCTGCAAAAAAACAAATTATACCACCTGTTCTGGCATTAGAACCGCTACTGGGTTACACTGATATGGATGTATGAAAATAAAAATGTTTAAGGGGAATCGAGTCAACACACATTGGATTTATAATAATCGACAAGACAAACTGCATGTGAAAACACTGCCTTCACACCACATTCAACACAATAAACTGTAAAAATAGTGGATGATGCAGCAGTGACGTCACATATTGGTTTGTGGACTACTGTTTTGAAGCCTCATGTTTGGCAATTTGACGGTCGCCATCTTGTTTTTTTTAAACCGGGTGTGGCGTTTTTTGGACGAGAGGGCAGAGCTGGGGAGGAGGATGCGGACAAGCCAGTGTTGTTAATGGTTGCAATGGCGCTGCGCCAAATGCTCGACAGAAAGTTAACGCAGACCACCAGGTACTGACACCATTGACCTGCATTTATGGCAGTACAGAAAACTGACTAACTTCAAGTTACCAGCCAATGCGCAGAACAAGACCTGAAAGCTTCTTCCATCTATCTATGTTCAAAACACAGCCCGTTCAATACGTGGTACATACGCCTGTGGTATTTCTCCAAAACCGCACCGCAAACAACTTCACACTCGACACTGGGCTTCCCTGGGTCATGTGTAATACATCTGCCATGACATAGGTGCATCCCCAAGCAATGCTAGTTAGAGTATATGTGCCATTTACTAGCTCTCTGGGACCAGGCTATTTCTGGGAACAAAAGCGTTCATTCCCAAAGTTACATCGCTAATGCCTTAAATGTTTGCTACAGTGTAACATCTCTGGTCTTTCTTTATCTGTTCTTGAATGTACTGTAGCAAGCGACGGAGAGCGAGCTGTACCCAGCATGCCGTTCGGCGGTGTAACAGTTAACAGGGGTCCCCTCCCAACACACTACACAGTGTGTACATAAAGCACTACTGATAAATATGTCCCATAGATCTCAGAAACTCACACTCGACACTGCACTTCCCAGGGTCCTCAGCAATACACAGGCCCAAGTGTGAAGTTGATCGGATGAACGGTTGTCGAGAAAATCAAAGGACAGACAGACAGAGACTCGTTTCATTTTAGTTAGAGGTTTCAAGTAGAATGTAACGTTTTGAAAAGTAAAGCTCTCAGGTGAAATCTTACTGTGTTTCATATACATGTTGTACATTAGTTGGTAACACTTGACTTGGAGGTATCTACATAAGAGTGACATGACAGTGTCATGAACACATGACACATGAACCCTAACCATAACTTGACCAAAATCAAATGACACTTACTAAAAGAAGCGTTATGTCATAAACGTTTATGACTTGTTTATAGCAGTGTCATGTCACTCTAACCTTCAAGTAAAGTGTAACCCAATAGCTTTTGTTTTTCTGACGTGACTTTGTGTCTTTTTGTCAATTACATGTACTCAACTCTCTTATCAAAAAGAATGCGTATTAAGAGACATCTGGGTTAAATAAAAGTTAAATACTTTTAACCCATTTAAAAGTATTTAACCTATATTAAATGATACATGTGTAGAAAGCCATTTAAATTTAGAAAATGTCTGTCAAGGAATCTATGAAACCTTATTTTGACCCATAATGGGATATTAACAATCACCAATACTAATATATCTGATATACTAATATGACATGCTGGGATATATATGTAGAACAAATGCAATAATTATCAACAAAGGTTCTTATACTGTAACAAAATTCGGTAAAATAGTTCCTGTGAAAAACAAGAGCTGATATCTACATCCTAAGTTAGTGTGTTCCATCCCGCAGCCTCTCGTCAAACGTCTTCCCTCTGAGTTCTCCAATTTTAAGGACGACAAGTACCCTTTATAGGGTTTGGGAGCGTAATACAATTTAGTCACAGATAATTAAACCAATCAGCCAGCAACCTTCTGAAAAAACAATAGTTGAGAAAATATCCAAGGCTGCTCTGCTGACATTTAGACTGTTGTCTACCCTTTTCAACAGCGCTATGCTCAACGTATACAGTTTACTGGACTGCTTTTATTTCAGAATCAGTGACAGATAGACTTTTACTGTTGAAGTACAATAGTAAATGACAATGGAAAGCACAGAAACTCAGTAGAAAACTTTCAAACTTAGTAGTCAGGCAAGAGGCACACATCAGTCCAGTCTTATATTAATGCCTATTACAGGAGTTTTAGGCATAATCTCGTTTACAAGGTTTTTCCTGTTCCATTAAATCTGTCCAAACAATTTCTGCAAATGTGCCAAGTTAATTTCTTTCCAAAACAAAAGCACAACAGCAGGCTTTTTGAAGGATTGTTTTTGTGAAATCAAACAAACGCAGGGATAAAATAATGCTCAGGCTGTCTAAGGAGAAAAAAAGTATTAGAGGAGATATGCTCTCTACATGGCGTAAAGGATAGAAAGAGGGAACAGAAGAAAAAACAGTCCTCTCTTCCATTTCTGTTGGTTTTCTTCAAAAACCACATAAACATAAAAGTAATCTGCTTTACATTCTAGCCCCCTCAGTGAATTACAGCCACAATTGAAATCAAGCAGAAACAAAAAGAACGTGTAACTAATTAAAGAAATACTTGCATCATTCATTTGTAATTACTTGCTGAATATCATAAAATGTGATCTTACATTATTGCAGCTCTGCTGATGTGACTGTGAGGCTGATTCTGCCCAGAGGTAGATCATTTACTAATGGCCTCCGATTGCTTCCCATTCGATAATAATAATGAGCTTGTAAACAAACACAAGGCCATATAACTGATTCTGGCACTTTCCATGTTCTTCATTTACTGGAACCTGTGCGATCAAATATTCATAGGTTTCTATGGCAGCAAATCATAAGGAGGCATCACGTGTCTCATGCCACACAACTGGCTGAGCTCAAGCAATGATGTCAGAGTATCTGTCTTATACTGTAACTCTGGGCTGAGGCACAGATGTTATTGTTACTGTATTTGAATATGTGCTCACATTTTAAATGGAAAGGAAATGTATATGTAAGACTGAAAGTTGGGCCTCTTAACCCCCTTAATAATGCTTTAATATATTTAATAACTGTCTGCTTCAGTTTCTCAGATGTCATATATTTAGTGCCTTTGAACAGTTTTCTTTTAACCCAGTCAAAATCTGTATCTTGATGCAACTTTTATGGGATTGTATGTGCAAGTATGCATATTTTTTCATTTCAATCTTCTCCACTGACGTCCACAAAAAATAAAGATGTTTTATGAAACAAAACAAAACTTAGGTTACGTTCAGACATGCAAATTCGATTTGTTTCTCACATCAGATCTTCAAGACAAACTGTCCGAACTGTTATGACGTTGGCGTCAGTAACTGTCTGTCCACGGACGTTGCTGTCTCCTCATTGTTGTCCTCCATAACGCTTTGTTAGTAGCAGCATGGATTCTGCTCAGCACTTCCGTCATTCTTAATTAGAGGTTGTCTTTGTGTGTAGCATTGCCTGTAACACAACACAACAAGATCTGGATCCGAGGACACGTTGAAACCAAGGGGCCAGGCTTCTCTCCTCAGAGTGAAGCCTCCTATGGCGCCATTTTGATGCCAATAAGCCATCACCCCCCCGTTAGCATCCCATTGACTGCCATTCATTTTGGCGTCACTTTGACAGCCAATAACTTTACATCTGAAGCGTTTCAAGACTTAATTTGTCCCTCGTTTATTTCTAAAGAAACACGACAATGTATAAAAGGCTCCATTACCTTGTACCTCACGTTATGGCTCCGTAGGAGACGTTTTTATAAAAATAGGCTAACGGTTGGGTCATAACCACGAGACTTACTGTCTCATAGTAGAGGAATTACCGTACAGTACAGGAGAAGCTCGCAGGCAGTTTGGACTTACATCAGCTGTTTAGTTTAATTACTAATGTTAACTAGCATTTTAGTGATCAGTAATTAGCCTGTGCCTATGTTATCTCCTTACATATACCTACGCTCTCCGTCTCTGATAGATTGGGAATGATTGAGATTTCTCTTGGCACAGCTACCAGAAGACTTACAACGTTCAGACACGTTGCTCACGTCACATCGGCGGCGGGAAGCTCAGTTTGCAGCTGCGCAGTAACGCTCAGTAACCCTTTCCCATCACCGGAAAAGTGCTGGTAAGAGGTTTCACTTGTCTCCGTCAAAAACAGCGGGGTCGCTGTGTCCATTTTATATACTGTCTATGGTTGAAACATGTTTATTTGTCATGGCTGTTGATGTGTTATCATCTTTGTACTATATGCGTAATTGTTGTCTAACTGTACTTCTCTTGTCAAGAAACAAGAAATGAATTCCAGTGTAAACTGTCAATAAAGTTGTATCGTAGACACTTGGAAGTCTGATTTTAACGGCCAGAGCGTCTGATTGGAATCATATTTCAAACCACCCCCAAATGTGGTTCAGATCTGTTTTGCAAAAATCCCATTACAAGTGTTTTTTTGCTGACCAGACTTTATAAAAATCAATCCGGATATACCAATGTCTGATCAAGACTGAACACAGTCTGAATAAGGCCTAGATATTCTCTTCAACCAGTTGCAATCCAGATGGAAAGGGCGATGACGTGACAACTGTTCCCATCCTGACCTGACCTATGTTTAGGTCGTCTCAGTTGCACGTTAATGCTCCTTAGACCACAAATCCAGGAGGACGCCCCGCTCAAGTACATGAAGAGAAGCAGGAAAGCTGAAGGGAAACGACAGAATGATGGTCCTCAAGAAATGTACAGTATGCATGGCAGCTGGATGTCAACTGTGGAGTGGTATGAATCGTTTCTTGGATAAGCTAAAGAACCATCAATCACGCAAGTGGACCTTTGCAGTAATAAACAGTGGTATGTAGCACGCTCACACAAAAGCAATATGACAACATGTTCTCATATACTGCCTGTGGATGAGATTTCACACCGTGTGTGATTTTAAAACACACACAGTTAAGCAGTGCAGAGCCCCGTCAAAAACCTATCCATGTTCATGCCATGCCACCTAGTGTATAGTACATACTGTACAGACACTGCTCAAAAAGTATTCTCTCCATCCTTATTGATGGACAGGGTGAGCCAAATTCTCTGGCCAGGCAAAGCAGAGAAAGGGGAGGTAACCTTTCCCCTTATGACATCATAAAGGGAAAATTCCTGATCGGCTCATCTGAACTTTCATTTTCTCAAAGGCAGAGCAGGATACCCAGGACTCGGTTTACACCTATCACCATTTCTAGCCACTGGGGGACCATAGGCAGGCTGGGGGAACTCATATTAATGTTGAAAAACCTCATAAAGTGAAATGTTCATGCCATGGGACCTTTAAAGTCTTATGATCAGGAAGGGTAAAACAAGGTTTACAATATTTCAAAGGATGCAAATGAAGTAGGCATAACAGCATCTATGTTTTTAAAGTTAAAGACAGATTGCAATGATTCTCTATTGATGAGGCTGAAACAGCACAGATGAGGCAGTGTCTGCTCAGTAACAGACTGACAAAAATGACAAAAAATAATTTAATCTCAAAGAGTTTCATTGAAGAATTCTATCACCTCCTTGAGGATTTTAAATGAACTAATGGCAGAGAAATATTCAAGTGTATTAGATTAGGATTGTGGAGGATTTAATCACCATGAGGTCTGCAATGGATTGAAACAGCTTCTACTCTCTAATAAAAAATAAAAAAGGTCAAATCTTTTCATAGTCAGAGCGGGTGGGGGAAAACAGTTGACTGAATGAGCAACAGTTTAAAAGTAGTAATTTCTGGCATCTTAAAGTATGTTATCAAAGAGAAATAAACAAGAGTACCATTGTAGAGGCTCAATCAATAGCATAGCAACTGAAAAAAACAGAGCACAAAGCTTTAATAAACACCAGAGCAATTAAACACTACTGTACAATTGATTTTTTTAACATGCAAGTTATATTCATTTACAGTATCTCTGCAAGTGTGAGGCTTACAGAGACCCAACGGCATTAAAAAGCATCCATTGGATTTTAGACACAGGGGAAATGCTTGAACTATATCCGTAATTGAGCCTGTGATAGCCTTAGCAACCCTGATGAAGGCATCCTAATGGGCTGAGGCAAATTATCTGGCTTATAATCAGCAATGCCTGCAAAAGGCCTGAACTGGAACTGCAACACTACCTTTACAGAAATGAAGACGTGAGGAAACGACAACCACTGCAACTGTCTGCACTGAGATTACACACATCACGTTGAATATCTGTCTAAAGGTGTGATCTCAAGCATCTTCACAACAGCTTGCCACTTGAGGTACATGTCAAATGCCAACATATGTGAAGAACAGTGAAGTTATTTGCCTTCATCCCCTCCTATTTCTGTCCCAATAGATTCTTAGAGTTGCGTGCTTGATCTGTGTCGCTTCATTTTGCAGACTGCATTCTCTTTGCCAAAGCAGGACAGCCCCAGCTGACTAATCAAAATGCTGGCAGTGCCCAGAGAGGGACGGGGAATCTCAGAAAACAAACACCCGCAGTAAATCAAAAGCGCTTTCAGAGGATGATCACAGATGGTGCGACCGAAGAGTGCTCCTACAAATTCTGTGTCCCCCCCCCGGTGATCTACACATTTCCCAAGCTGCTGTCTACACTTCTCCAAAATAGCCTGTAGCCCATTAAGAATGCAAATAAAAAACATGGCTTGAGACCAGTTCTGAAGGGTTTATGCATTAAGTGACAGAGGTAAAGAGTTGGCTATTGATACACGCAGATAACACTGATTGGTAGACAAACATATGGAAAGCATAATGGGAGATGTAATTTGTTTTTAAATGGAAGATGAAATAGCATCTGTAAATCAAAACAGCAACGTGAAGCTAATTTTTTCCTCTCATTTCATTTACTTCAAATTGCAGAGAAAAACTAGCCTGGATGCCAGCCGAACTTAGCCCCGCCCACAACATTCGAGAGGTCGGGAAGTTCGTACATTCTGACTAGAATCTGAGTATGACGACGTCAGGCTAGAGAAAAACAATACTGTACAGCAAAAGCGTACGTGGAGTTTAGGCATGAGACGTTAAAAAAATAAATCATGGTTTCACAGTATTACAATTACAGCTTTAAAATGTATTATTTTGAAATGTTCTGGGTAAAAATAATGTATTTTATTTTGAACTGCACTTTCTGTCCTTGATGACTCATAAAAAACAGCTCATACCACAGGAACAGCATGACGGAAATTTTTAGTGGTTTTGAAACGGTGACTTTTTCAAACCGTGGTATACCTTAAGCAGGCCCACGCCTAGTGGAGTTCACAAACTTATGTTCATAAGTGTGGTGCATCAACACTCATAATCTCACAAGCATGGACACACAGACACACACACAGACACACACACACACACACACACACACACACACACACACACACACACACACACACACACACACACACGACTCACCCCACTGCAAAGGAGCGAGCTGTAGGTGCTCCAGGACCAGCTGGTTGAGGACTCCCTCCACACTGGCCTCTCCACGGCGCCGCAGGGAGGGGTGGGTACGGTTAAGGGCAACATGATGGAGACGCTTGGTGCATATCAACAACTAATCAACATGAGAAACTTTGCTGTATACACATATACCATAGTTACTTGCAGCAACACTAGGAGTTGAATAAAAGTACATCATATCGTACACTGTGATTGTTAAAAGTCAGATTTGAAGTCTTTTTTAATACAAAGCAGGTTGAGGGGCAATTTAAATGTGAAAGTATCAAAATCAATCCACAGAGAAATATTTTAAACAAACCGTCAGGACTTCTGTACGGTTGTGATGTCACAACTATACTACATATATGTAGTAGGTGTCGCTACAGCACTGTTATAGTCATTCCCCGGCGGCAATGGCGGTGCAGAGACTCCAAGAGCCCAGATGCAGAAGACCGGATACACTTATCAATCAGAGCAGACTGCGCTTTTTCGGGAGGGGGGCTTAAAGAGATAGGCGCCAATATGGAGTGTTTCAGACAGAGGGTGAATACAGCTTTATTCAGGCAGACAGTATGAAAAAAAGTATGTTTTTTGAACATTAAAGCATTTAAACATGTTCTAGTAGCAACCCAAAATACAAGTATGAACCTGAAAATGAGCATAATAGGTCCTCTTTAAGATTAGTGGGAGTTTAAAATTCAGGGAGCAGAGCTTGTAGTCAGTTTTACAGCTGTTGCTATTACTACTACTATTACACTACCATACTAATATATAATGCTACTACTCCATTAATAATAAAGTACTTTGTGACAAATTATTCTGTTTTCCCTTCAGTGCCTACACCTGCCACAACTTCTTTGTTTAACTGTGTGCTTCACGTGTTCACGCTTAAAACTGTTTCAACTACTTAAAATTCAACTAAAAGTCAACTCTTAACACACGTCAGCTCATTTCTATGCTTGCTTTTCTTTCAACCTTACTTTCTTTTTATTATTTCAGAGTTCACTATATCACTTTTTTTGTTTTCTTTTCTTCTTTGAATTAGTTGTTTTTTCCTTCAGCTGATCCGTCTGGTCCACTTTCTCCAGTGATAAGTTTCAGCTCTGAGCCCTGAAGTGTGCAGGCAATCATGGGGGAATGAGCATATCTTATCTGACATTCTAAGCCTATCCGACAACCTCGGAGACTTTGAGCATGGGCAAGTCCCTTTTCAGCAGACCCTTAATGGATAATTAGCTTTCCACCAGAGACTATATTAATGGGCCCATACTGTTTTGTCCCTGACAATGTGTAGGGTTTATAAAGAAGATTCTGATGATGTACCTAATCCAGAAATACTACGAAAAAAACATGATTTTGATCTGAATTATTACATTTAGTATAAACCTCAAGGCAATTATTAAACATCAGCTGTGAGGAAACATCCCTGCTTTCTTACAGCCAAGTCAATGAAGTCTGCTTCTTGCATTACACTACACAGTCGCTTACCTCCTTGTTTTATTCACAGAACTGCTTACACTCTTCTACCAAGAGATCAAAGGGCCAAATTGACTTGTGATTGATATTCTTAAAGATCTGAAAGCTGCTCATGTATACTTAATGTGTGGATGCATGTTCCTCATGTTACACAGACATCAAAAACAGCAATATTAAAGAAGAAATACCACCAGACCATTCATAGATACCAGAATAGTTAGTTACTATTAATTCTAACTGGCACAAAATATGGCATTGAGTTTTCCCAATTTACAGGGTTGCCTTACAAGTATTAGCACAATACGCAAAAGGGGGAAAATAAAACTCCCTACAAATGAACTGCGTATTTGTGTAATGCATTCATTTAGATGCCAAAGGTACATGTAGAGCATGTTTCTGTAACCTCACTATAATGATGGCATTAGACTGATTGAAGGATATTTCAATGTATGAATGCTGCATCAAAACAAATATGGCTGTCAGAGTGCAATGACCCAGATAATATGTGATGATAAGGACACAGCTGAACACTTACACAGCTGATAATTGGAATAATGGGTGAGATGAGCAGCGCATGGAGCACCAAACCTGGGTCTATTAACCTTTGAGGGAGACTGTATACAGTACAGTATGCATGCAGAGGCAGAGAGAGAGAGAAGGCATCTATGGACAAAACATACTTCTACTGTGCTGGATCTTTTCCAAACTCAGAGTCTGACTCATAATGAATCACAGGTCACAACACCTTCTTATTACAATGGACAAACGTGAACAATGGCAGTGTTGTGGCTTTGATCACTTGAAGCATGACAATGTAGAAGTTCTACTTGGGAGGCTTCAGGGGAACCGTTGGGTAACAGGAGAACTAGTCTATATCCTCAACATTCCACTTCCTGGATTGCTCTGGTGCCGCCGGATATTCAGCCAGATGTCACTCTTTTTGGCCGGATGTCTGTTACCTTCCACTTTCTTTGTGTTGGCGTTCTAAACTAAACTAACTCAGATCTCTGCAGGGTAAATCCAGACAGCTAGCTAGACTATCTGTCCAATCTGAGTTTTCTGTTGAACGACTAAAACTACTTTTGAATGTACACGTTCCACCAAAACAAGTTCCTTCCAGAGGCAATTTTGCAGCGGCACCATGGCTCCGTCCGGCGCATAGCGCCGCCCAAGACGATTGTGATTGGTTTAAAGAAATTCCAATAAACCAGAGCACGTTTTTCTCCAGCGCTGTGGAGGAAGGTCTGGCAATGCGAGACTAAAAGAGAGCCTACAGTAGCAGCTCCAGTCTGTCTTCATCGGTACAGGCTGGATGTTACAGCAGCCTGAGCATCTGATGTTCTGCTACGAACCTCAGTGGACCCTCATACAAGTCCGCTTTGAAAAGACCATGTTACATAATATGGGGAGGATACACACTATTAATACTATTTTTTGCATACTAAAATACCACATACTACAAAAGTATGTGAGCATTTCTTATAAAATAGATATGGTAACACAGAGTGGGGGTAGACTCTGTAGTTGTTTTTTTTTAACTGTACTGTAACTTAAAGTTGGAAGCACATACTGCGTTACATAAAAATGAGGGAAACTATGGGTTTGTCGAAAATTGCAGGTAAATTGGTCTCACTATACCAATTCAGGGAGTAGGAACATCTACCTTATGAGTACAATATGCAGTAAGTATAGTTGCACTGTTGTTCAAAAGTTTGGAATCAGCTGTTATATTGATGTCTATGTTTGTCTTCTTTCCTTCAACAGCATAATTCAGACACCAAATTTATCATTTACATTTGAAATAGTTTAGAAGAATAATCAAATGCGATTTGTTAATTTTGATTTGGATTCAAACTTCCATTTGGTTGATGTGTCTCCACAGTGTTGCACAACAGGGGAGAATACTGTTGAAACTTTGATTTTGAATTGTTTTCCAGTCTAGGAAAGTGATTATTGAACCCCGTCAGTGGATTTGGGCTTTAAATATTTTGGGAAGATGATTTTCTTTGGGCCCTCTGCAGTCTACTCAGTGGTTAGATTGAATAGGTTTAAAATGGGCTTCATCAGTTAATAGTATGTTCAGCCGATATTCCAATAGTGCTAACCGTAGACTAACCTTCTATTTTGAGTTTGAAGTTTGACGAATAGAGGGCTGTCTGAAGGCAAGGTAAAGTGGCAACACATTTTCTAGATATAGCGTACACTTAAACTGATTTTTTTTATTTTTAGGTGTCTAAAATAGCTTCCGGGACTAGACACTATATACCTCAATAAACTCACACATCACACACCCTGGCCACTCCCTGTTTGAGCCACTGAGACAAGAAGGTTTAGGATAATCACAACTAGAACCAATAGACTGGAGAACAGTTTTTATCCCAGAGCTGTGGCCTCTATCACTCCAATTCCGCAGTTCTCTGAAATTATCAACTAGTGTAATGGTGCGTTCTTTTTGCCTCGGAAGTCGGAGGTCGCAACTGGGAATGACGACACACACGAGTTGAATGCGTTCTTTTTTCAAGTGGGATTTTCATTGTTTTCATTAGCTCTAGCCAGGTTAGCCATTGTTAGCAACGCCAGTTTAAACAACGTATACGCTGTTTTTTTGTGCATACAAACCACATGACAACACAGATAGAAGACAGCGCTGCCTGTACGACTGATTTAGTGTGACACAAATGACACAGAAGTGCTTATGACTATGTTACTACAGCTTTCACAACTGTCGATACAGGGGGCAGCCATGTTGGATTTTCAGCTCGGGGTACTCGGTGGATGTACGAGTTCCGAACTCGTAAATACGAGGTCAGGGGGCGTGTTTACGGCTTTGACCTCGTAAAATACGAGTTGCGAGGCAAAAAGAACGCACCAATAATATGCACTGTATGCACTTTTATTTTACTGCCAATTTGTACTGATGCTGCTGCTCTTGTCTCTTTTATCATCCCAGATTGTTTTATGTTTAGATAGATATTTTTTTTTTAGCTCCCCTCTGAAAAGAAAGTATATTAACAATAAAGGTTCCATCTATCTATGCGTTTAGCTGCTGCCCCCATCCACAGCAAGACATTACTGAGCTTCCATGCAAGTACTCCTGCCTAGTTCTCCAAACTGGGGGTGTGTCGACCGCCATCTACTGTAGGTAATACCCTGACTACGGAGAAGTACCTCATACAACCCCACTTCGAAAAAGCCGAACTATGTCTTTAAATCTGCAAAATAAACTTTGTAAGCATAATTGGATTCATTTATCTGTGGTTTTGTGAAACAGGATTTAATATTCTAAGATTAAGCACTCCAATTAGGGGTGAAATCCACTTTCAGCTACAGTGCATCATCTACTGTATATTTGTGGCCAAATGGTTAGGGTTACACATCCAACAAGTCCATTCCCTTAAATTGCTATAGAGCTGAACAATCACAGACACAATGTGTGAATGATCAACATGCTTGTCCACCCACTAATCTTAGTGACAGCAATCATTCAGAGTTTGGCACTTTTTTGTTTGTTGCCTGGAATACTTATATGTCTTGCACCACAGTCCTTCATAGCAAAATACTTGGGAGACTTGGTGCATCTCTGCTTTGATTTGGTGCTTGCTTGTGAGCTTTATTAGCAACTTTTCAGTCCAAATGCTTGCAGTAAAACACAAAGAGTGGGCAGAGCCTGGGAGTCTTGACACTCAGGAAGAGCCTACCTAAGTTTAGAAAAATGACACAAATAGCATTGCTTAACCCTTGTGTTGTCTTCCTGTCAACCATGAAAACAAACACTTTTGTTGTCCCAATCTCAATGTTTTAGCTGCTTTTTTCCAAGTTTTTGCGTGGGTTTTTTTTCAACATTTTGGTCACTTATTTCAAAATTGATATTGCTTTATCTGACATTTTGTAGTTTCTTTCTGACGTTTTGTCACTTTTTGTTTTGGGTGTTTTTTTAATGTTTTGGACGCTTTTTCCGAAGTTTTGGACATTTTCTCCTCTGTTTTTGTCGGGGATTTTTTCATTGTTTTTGTTGCTTTTCCCAACGTTTTGTCGTATTTGTTTTGTTTCTTACATTTTCAGCGCTTATTTCGACATCCCATATTTTCTAATATAAAAAACTTTGAAAACGGGTCAAATTTGACCCGAGGACAACATGAGGGTTAAGGAGTACAGCTGAGAACAATGCCTTTAAGGTAAGCTGTACAATTTTAAAACAAGTCCTAAACTACACTTGTGTCTGCTGAAGTCAATCTCTTCTTGACGTAACGTACTGTTGCTTCTGGCTGGCTGTAATATCTTAGACAAACTGTTATCTGGATGTACTACTCCAGCTCAGACAGCTTTACAGGGAGTTACAATAATAACTAACTCATACATTACAAATTAAAGTGACTGTTGCTTTGCTCAAGGCCAACTGAGTGCTTTGGAGTGTGACACGCACTGTAATCGCATCTTTTATTTCTCGACTCCTTTCATGTTGTAAAGGGAAATTCCACCCTGAAGCAGAATTTACATTGTGCTACTCCAAGGATGTCAGCCGAGTCACTATCTACACACACAAAAATGTCTCCCTGTGCCCGAAACGATAGCATCAAGACTTAACTTGATAGCATTGTGACAATTTCGGTGTTGGTCCATTCAAGCTGAATGAATAAGTGACTTAACAAAAGAAACATCCAAACTACTTAAATTTTCCATTATGGCCTTGAGAGTGTGTGATACCTCGTTCTCATCACACACATTAAGAGGGCTGCACATTTCCTAAATGTTTCTTTGTTTTTGTCCTTATAGCCCAGAAAAGTCACGAGCTGTTTGCCGGTCTACGGAGCAGGATTTGTCTGTTGATGACGTAGTTGCTAGAGCTCGTCTATATTCTGTTCAGCTTCAAGAGAAACTTGTTTCAATTTACAAATTAACATATGCTCTAGATCTGATGAAATGATCAAACAGGCTGTTTCGGGCTGATTTTTGCTCCAGCAAAAGGACACTATATTTGTATTGTCATTTTCATTCTCCATCCCTGCCTACACGCTGCCAAATTACTTGTAGATAAAAACAATGGACATAATGAAGAGGGTGTTTACGCCTTCATAAAAACTATTATATATAATAAAAATATATAATGGCAACTGCAGTAGCTCAGAGATTAGATTCATGCACACCAACAATCTGACAGGCATGTCTTAAATCTCAAGCTGCAAACTGATGAGTTAGGGGCTGATACACGGCACTATATGCATGATGACTAGTAGCTCTTTTCAACAGCAGAAACTTTCCCAGGAACCTTTTTAGTTCTTTCTTTTTAGTTCTGAAGGCAAGTCAGTTGATGGTGAACATGTACATGACAAGCCAGAAGACAACAGTACATGAAGGAATAGTTACAGAGAATTGTCTCCCTGAGGAAAAGCAGACTGCAGAGAGCAACATGCTGACAATGCTGTCAAAGATTACTGCACCTTGGTCGGACCACAAAGCTCGCCCGCAGACTAGGACCTGTGGGAAAATGTATCATATTGTTGCGAGTATGTGGCACAATTACCCACCCAAACATACACACACTACGACAGCACTTGTCAGTGTCAGAGTGGCAATTACTTCGCCACACACTTTCCCATCTGTCAGTGCAGACGAACAAGTTCCCTCCTGGCCAGAGGGCCTCCAGATGTAGGATCCAGATGTCCTGTTTTCACTGATCTGACTGTCAACAAACACCTTGTTTTACCACCTATTGGAGATAATTACCTTATTTTCTAAAGGCCCTGACACACCAACCCGATTATCCTGTCGGACAGTCTGGCGAGGTCGGTGACTCGAGTCTGTTCGGTGTGTTCCGTGCCGTCGTCAGTCAGAGGAGCCGTCGGCCTTCATTTGGGCCGATCTGACTTGTTGAATCGGCCAGTCGGCAGTCGGACTCAACGACCAATTACCAGAAATGACAAGCGGAATGAGCAAAATGAGCGTGAAGAACGCCTCTCAAAATCTGACGAAAATCTTTTAAACTGACCTTTGTTGATCTGAAATGAAGACAGATTCAGCAATTGCATGGCCTATTTCTCGCTTAAAATGTTTTCAGAAACACGTTACGGTGAAATATTTTCGTAAAATATGAGATCATATTCCGAACGAGCTACCATTATGGTCACCGGTTTTAATTTTTTTGGGCGACAATACAGTTTAGGTCGACTGTCGGGTTGGTGTGTCAGAGCCTTAAGGACACTCAAATTAAACCTTTACCCTCTGTTTCTACTGTCTTTCTAGCAATGCTCAGCTCAGGCTGGTTTCTCTGATATAACTCTACCATACATGTACACACTAGAAGGATATGATGCTCCAACAGATGCCCAGCTTGCTGTTGATCTGGCAGCCCTGGGCATGTTGCCGCTCCTCCTCCAGCTGTTTGGGGTTAGTGAAGCGAGCTGTCTCCTGGTCCGGCTGTGGCAGACTCTCAAAGTCAAACTTGTCAACCTGGATGGCCATCCTGCAACAGGAGAGGGGAGAAGCACTTACAGACACAAGTTTCTGCTTAAAGAACTCTGGGAATGACATAACAGTTACATAACTGTCATTGAAAACAAAGTTAATACAAGTTTTAAGAGACCTGACTCAGATTTATGGAGTTTGAGTGGCTGGTAGCTGGTATTATGGTAAAGCATTTGGTGTAGTTCTTCAACTAATGATTATTTCCATTGTTGATAAACTAGTCATTAATGCCATCACAATTTCCCAGAGCCAAGGGCAGCATCTTCAGATTATGTTTTGTCTGACCTACAGTCCAAAACCCAAATGTATTTAAATTCACAAGAATATAAAACATTTAGTATTCCACATAGACAACTAACATACATAGTTTTGATCAATTATATAACAAATAGGTAGCAAAAGCCATACACAAAATACAGATAGTATTGGGTGTGGATGAAATTAGCAACATCAGCAACAATTACAGCCTGGTCACAAGCCCCTGAAAGTGGAGCTACTGTACCTGGCAAGCTAACCGCTCACACATGAACAAGCCAGGAACATGCTAGCCCTAGTCACAATTTTGCATGTCATCTGCAGAGTTACTTTTGCCCTGATTGCGTGGATTCCATTGTAATGAATTGATTTTCCTGCTGAGTTTTGCCATTTTAAATGCTGGTGTGGCCAGGCCTGAACTGCAACTGATGCAAAAACAGTACACTACAGTGCACTGGCTCTTAAGAGCAATATGATGGCAAACATGACTGGAAAGAAAGTTAGCCAATGTATACTACAATGAGTCATTGTAAAAAAACAGCAAAACAATTTCAAAAAGTCCATAGCATCTCACCTCAAGCCCTGCACGGGTGAGGGTTGGTTCACTGACAATCAAAAGTCTCTTTGGGTGAACACATTTAACAACTGACTTTATGCAATCACATAGTTCTACTTTAACGCTTCATCTTCATCTACAGAATATATCCAAGGAAAAACTTTGCTTCCATTTCTGCCTGCCTGATCAACCAACACAGGCGGCTTTGTGTGGTTTGGCAAGAGTTAAATTATTTATCTAGTCTGAACAAACACCCCCAGGCCCAAGCTTCCCCCCTCTATGTTGCGGGTATGTTATTTATTAACAAGAGCCAGGGTGTTCGTTGCCCGAGGTTACGGCAAGTGTCACATCCAGGATTGAAGTCTTGTTGTACCAAACTAAGCTGATACCACATCTGTGCTCATTAAATGACCCCAAAGCCCACCTCTAAATACCCATGCAGCATTCAGGCCCTCCATTCAAAAAATGGAAATACCAAATGGTTCTATTATTTCTCTGCCTGCACACATCTCTGTAGAGAGAGAAAGACAAATGTCCTAATTTAGAATTTATTTAAGTTCCATTTGTTATTTATACATTTTTCATTCCGTACAAGTAATGGTACTATTATTATGAAGTCTCATTGGGCTGCTTTCATGTGAGTAAGACTCTTAAGCAACACCAGCAAGCAAGCAACAAGCACAGACAGATTATATGCTCCGGTAAACAGTTTTATGCCGGTCACAACGAATTGTAATTTGAAGACTATTCCCTTTTTTGGAGCATGAAGCCAGCCGTGTATGTCTGTTTTGTTTATCTTGCTTTTGTAAAATGTTACTCTACATGCTTTGCATGCAATATGTTTTATGTTAAGCTAACATGGTCTATATATTTATTTGGTCCATCTATTGTTATGCCAATACTGTGTGTTTGTGTGTGTATTTTTGACGGTGGATTTGCAGAAAAGCCTTCAATAAACCAATAGCGAGAAAGCCACAATACTCCGTTTTGATCTCCACAAACTTCTTAAGTAAACATCTTGCTCCTAAGCTGCTGGATGTTCTACTTTCTTCACCAGGTTGTCGCTAACTTCGTCTGTCCGCTGCTTAAAGCCCCATTGTGTAACATTTGTAGTTGTTCATTATCAAAATCTGTATTGCCCTTCACAAACGTGTCCTTTTTTATGAATATTGACCACCGCCATCAATTCCAAGTATTCCTATTGGCTTGAAATTTTACATTTGCGCTTACATGAACTGGGGTAGACCAAATAATTTCTAATATAGGAAGAAGTTCCACTCCCTCGTTACTTCCTGGTTCTGAGTTCCACTAGATGGCGCTCACAGGCGAGTGCAGAATGAATGGGACTCTATGGAGCTATACCCCTAAAAATCCACTTTTCTCAGGATATCATTTTTTGTCTAGTAATTTGAATGTTGCATTCGAAAGGGGAGGCAAAGAAAATACATACTGCTGGGTGTTAGATTTTTTAAAGTCGCTTTTTTGTTCTAAAAAGACTTTTAAAATGTCAATATACGGCCAGAGATACCGCTTTACGGCGAGCTCTGATTCGCTTCCTTTTCTCTCTCGAGGCATCGACAACACAGCTGACAGGTTAGACTCTCCGTGTCAATACACGTGATAGAAAGAGGTTTGCTAATGTTTTAACGACCACGCCGAAATATTCACTCTGACATTCTGGCTCCGCTTCTGATGCTGTCAAGTGGGATCTCCGATCGTCATCAGTCCTTCACTGACCAATCAGCATTCATTAGCAGAATGCTAGCGTGGTATGGGCAACAACGACTCAACCTGTAACAAATCGAAAGGGCCTAAGTACTCGTTCATTCAACTTTTATAATCCATGTTGAACTTGCAAAAACTACAATCAAATCTGAGATTTCTCAACGACAATCAGGCGAAAGAGACAAATTTAGCCGTCTAGCTCCATAGACTCCCATTCATTTAGCACTGGACCGTGATCACCCCCAGTGGAACTCTGGTGGAACTGCAACCAAAGTTGGTACAACGGGGCTGAATGGGGAGTGGAACGGCTTTCCGTAGACGGTCTTTGGGTAGACGCTCCATAGCCATGCGCCATCTTGAAATACGGTAGCCCATAAGGGCTATACTGGTCCGCATTTCGCGCTTTTCACTCAGTGGCACTGACTGTGACCAAATGTTTTCTTTAAAGCCCCAGTGTGTAAGAATTTCTCCCATCTAGCGGTGAAATTGTATATGACAACCAACTGAATTTCACTTTGTACTTTGTACACCTTTGCTGAAATGTGAGCCATACCAACTCTATAATATGATAATCTCAAATATCACAGAATTTGAAGCATGGGCCCAATGCAATAGCACTTTGCAGGAGAGAAGAACATTCTCAGGCTCTCACTGGTGTCATGATGGGTGATAGGCTTTCCTTTCAGTATTTAACTGGGAGACAGACACCATCAGTCTTCTTCACACAAAGGGAACAGAGCATAAAATAAACGTCCATTTTTCCGTGCTCTTAGCACTCCTATCATTCCCTACTTAAATAAATGACAATGTGACTTTGAGGTGGGCAGCTAACTGCAAATTACCTGGACATCCATCTCCACAGGAGGCCAACTTGCAATAAGAGGTCCCTAAGAAGGCAGAGTCTCACTCAGAGTGTCGCCTCCTGTTTTTAAGCCTTGATAAATCACCGCTTTGACAGGCACCATGCTGATTAATGCAAATGATTTCTCAGTGAACATATTTAAAAGCTGCGGACACGTGTGCTTGCAATTTGAAATGCAAAACACAGAATCTATGTATTGATTGGTAGGTTCATCTCTGGATTCCAGTTCAGAGGGCACGGCAGCTCCCGGAGGAATCATTCTCTGGTGCACTGATAGGAAGATGGGCAGAGCAGAGTGTGGAAGAAAAAGTTCTCCAATCCAGTCCAATTCAGTGGCTGGTTCAGATGAGTTTTAGTCACTGCGCAGTGGAGAAAGAAGTTCACAAGATGCTGTAGGATTCTCTCTGACCAGAGTGAGTTTCTAGCCATGGTTTTATATAAGGTTAGAGGAAACAACAGAATAAACAAAAGCTGAGAAGACATTCAACTCACAAGCCTTGTCTCAATGCTGTCTGCTTCAACTAATCAAAAGTGCTTTGATAGATAGTTAGAGCCCAGGTTGGCTCGAACAAAACTGTCTCACTCACAGTGATCACTGCAAAATGCTTTAACACTAAACTAGAGCAAAGGCAGACAGACTTAATTAAATCAGGACACACTAAAAGTTGTTGATCAGGAAAAAATAGTGGGCACTTAATCAGTGAACAGGAAAGAGGATATCAGGATAAAATGAGACTAAAACTATTAGGTAACTTTCTTCTACAAGAGTCAGACTCATTAAACCGAGCATTGCTTTGTTGAATGAAAGCTATTGTCACTGAGGAATCAAATGATTTATTACAACACAGAGATAATTTGACAACTATTTGGTTCTAGTAAATAATACATATAAATATATTTATTATATAAATATAATAATCGTATTATGAATAATAATAGTGAGAAAGTCTTATTGTAATTAATACAATTAAAATTGTCTGTAGGATATGAGATTTTCATACAGCGCCACACCAGTGCATGGCCATGGCGAGTGCCATGGTCGTGGCAAGCTGTGAGGGAATTGAGAGGGGACCCCTATTACTGCGTACCCTTCTACCTCATGGTTCTGACTTCATAACACAACAATTAATAACCCACATATAACACAATGGCACACAACGTGTGACACAAACAATTTGTTACCCTAATAATTTACAAATTTACCCCGCCGAACGGCATGCTGGGTAACGTTATAGCTGCAAGCTAGCCAGGTAGCATAAGTTTGTGAATTAGAAGCCCGACAGGGTGATGCAAGACTTGGTCTTGAATCAGCCTGAAGGGGGTTCAATTCGAAACTATGACCGGCTTGTTCTACATTGTCCTGCTTATTACATGACTTATTACATGGCTACTCATACACCCACTAATAAGAATTCATCAACACAGCAAAACATTTTGCCAGAGAAAAAATATGTGTGAGTAAAAGAGTAAGAGAAAGAAAAGGAAAGAGTAATGTTGTTTGCTGTTGCTGGAATTCGATGGTTGAGATAACGGCAGAGACTAATACTACATTTGCGAGATGGACATACTCCCATTGTTTTCAGGAGTTATTATGCTGCGTTGAAGCGAGGTGCTGTCCTGTCACTGTTCCCGTGGTCAAAACCAGAGATGGTACGGACAACATCTGTGTCCCACCAGGTAACGGTACGGACAAGATCTGTGTCCCACCAGGTAAATGTATAGACAACATCTGTGTCCCAACAGGTAACGTTACTGACAATATCTGCGTCCCACCAGGTAATGGTATGTACTACATCTGTGTCCCAACAGGTAACAGTATGGACAACATCTGTGTCCCACAAGGTAATGCTACGTCAGCATGGACAGCAGCGTGTCGGAGCAACTGACAGATATAAACACGTCAGATATTAACGTTTAGACTTCCTACACATAATATTTGACTGATTTGACATTTGCTAGATAGACATACTCCCAACATGTGAGTCCCAACAGGTAACGGTACAAACAACATCTGCGTCCCACCAGGTAACAGTACGTACTACATTTGTTTCCCCACAGGTAACGGTACGTACTATATCTGTTTCCCAACAGGTAACGGTACGTACTTCATCTGCGTCCCACCAGGTAATGGTTCGTCAGCATGGACAGCAGTGTGTCCGAGCAACTGACAGATATAAACATGTGAGGAAGTACAACATCTGTGTCCGCCAGGTAATGGTACATACAACATCTGCATCCCAACAGGTAATGATACAGACAATATGTGAGTCCCAACAGGTAACGGTACAGACAACATCTGCGTGCCACCAGGTAACAGTACGTACTACCTCTGTGTCCCAACAGGTAACAATACGTACTACATCTGCATCCCACCAGGTAATGGTTTGTCGAGCAACTGACAGATATAAACATGTCGGGAATTAACGTTTAGGCTTGCTACACGTCAATATTAGCATTACATGTTATCAGTGGTGGAAAGTAACTACCATACTTCAATACAATTGTAAGGCAGCCTACTTTTAATTCAGTATTTCCATTTTCTCCTACTTCATACTTCTACTCATTTACAATTCAGTCAAGTATCGTCGATTTACTTCACTATTTATTTTATAACTTTAGTTACTTTGCCTCTCCGGGAACCATCACCTTATCGTGGTGGAGAGGTTTGGGTGTCCCTATGAACCTGAGGGCTGTGTTGTCTGGAGCTTTGTGCTCCTGGTAGGGTCTCCCATGGCAAAGTGGTCTCAGGTGAGGGGCCAGACGAAGAATGGTTCAAAAGACCCTATGAATAAACGAGGAAGGGATAGAGAGACCCTGCCCGGAGGAAGCCCGGGGCCCCCGTCTGGAGCCAGGCCCAGAGGGAGGGCTCGTCAGCGAGCGTCTGGTGGCCGGGTTTGCCACGGAGCCCGGCCGGGCACAGCCCGAAAAAGCTACGTGGCACCTATCTCTCCAGCCCATGGGCCCACCACCTGTGGGAGGAACCGCTGGGGTCGGGTGCGCTGCCACACGGGTGGCGGTGAAGGTCAGGGGCCTCGATGGACCAGACCCGGGCAGCAGAGGCTGGCTCTGGGGACATGGAATGTCACCTCGCTGTGGGGGAAGGAGCCGGAACTTGTGCGTGAGGTGGAGCGCTACCAGTTGGATCTGGTGGGGCTTACCTCTACGCATAGTCTCGGTTCTGGAACCGTACTCCTGGAGAGGGGTTGGACTCTTTTCTTCTCCGGAGTTGCCCAGGGTGTGAGGCGCCAGGCGGGTGTGGGGATACTCACAAGTCCCCGGCTGAGCGCCGCAACGTTGGAGTTTACCCCGGTGGACGAGAGGGTCGCCTCCCTACGCCTGCGGGTTGTTGGGGGGAAAACTCTGACTGTTGTTTGTGCATATGCACCAAACAAGAGTTCAGAGTATTCGGCCTTCTTGGAGACCTTGAATGGAGTCCTGTATGGGGCTCCGGAGGGGGACTCCATAGTTCTGCTGGGGGACTTCAACGCACATGTGGGCAATGACGGAGATACATGGAGAGGCGTGATTGGGAGGAACGGCCTCCCTGATCTAAACCAGAGTGGTTGTCTGTTATTGGACTTCTGTGCTAGTCATGGATTGTCTATAACAAACACCATGTTCGAACATAGGGATGCTCATAAGTGTACTTGGTACCAGAGCACCCTAGGCCGAAGGTCAATGATCGATTTTATAATCGTTTCATCTGATTTGAGGCCGTATGTTTTGGACACTCGGGTAAAGAGAGGGGCGGAGCTGTCAACTGATCACCATCTGGTGGTGAGTTGGGTCAGGGGGTGGGGGAAGACTCTGGACAGACCTGGTAAGCCCAAACGGGTGGTGCGGGTAAATTGGGAACGTCTGGAGGAAGCTCCTGTCCGACAGACCTTCAACTCACACCTCCGGCGGAGCTTTTCGTGCATCCCTGTGGAGGCTGGGGGCATTGAACCTGAGTGGACAATGTTCAAAGTTTCCATTGCTGAAGCTGCGGCAGGGAGCTGTGGTCTTAGGGTCTTAGGTGCCTCAAGGGGCGGTAACCCTCGAACACCGTGGTGGACACCGGTGGTCAGGGAAGCCGTCCGACTGAAGAAGGAGTCTTTCCGGGATATGTTATCCCAGAGGACTCCGGAGGCAGTTGCAAGGTACCGACGGGCCCGAAGGACTGCAGCCTCTGCCGTGAAAGAGGCAAAGCAGCGGGTGTGGGAGAAGTTCGGAGAAGACATGGAGAAGGACTTTCGGTCGGCACCAAGGCGCTTCTGGAAAACCGTCCGCCACCTCAGAAGGGGGAAGCGGGGAACCATCCAAGCTGTGTACAGTAAGGATGGGACGTTGTTGACCTCAACTGAGGAGGTAATAGGGCGGTGGAAGGAGCACTTTGAGGAACTCCTAAATCCAGCTGATGCGCGCTCTTTGTTAGAGGCAGAGCTGGAGGATGATGGGGGATTGTCGTCAATTTCCCTGGTGGAGGTCACTGAGGTAGTCAAACAACTCCACAGTGGCAAAGCCCCAGGGATTGATGAGATCCGTCCAGAAATGTTGAAAGCTCTGGGTGTGGAGGGGCTGTCTTGGTTGACACGCCTACTCAACATTGCGTGGAAGTCTGGGACAGTGCCAAAGGAGTGGCAGACCGGGGTGGTGGTTCCCCTCTTCAAAAAGGGGGACCAGAGGGTGTGTACCAATTACAGGGGTATCACACTTCTCAGCCTCCCTGGTAAAGTCTACTCCAAGGTGCTGGAAAGGAGGGTTCGGCCGATAGTCGAACCTCAGGTGGAAGAGGAACAATGCGGATTCCGTCCTGGTCGTGGAACAACGGATCAGCTCTTTACTCTAGCAAGGATCCTGGAGGGAGCCTGGGAGTATGCCCATCCAGTCTACATGTGTTTTGTGGATCTGGAGAAGGCATATGACCGGGTCCCCCGGGAGACTTTGTGGGAGGTGCTGCGGGAGTATGGGGTGAGGGGGTCCCTTCTCAGGGCCATCCAATCTCTGTATGACCAAAGCGAGAGCTGTGTCCGGGTTCTCGGCAGTAAGTCGGACACGTTTCAGGTGAGGGTTGGCCTCCGCCAGGGCTGCGCTTTGTCACCAATCCTGTTCGTAGTATTTATGGACAGGATATCGAGGCGTAGTCGTGGTAGGGAGGGGTTGCAGTTCGGTGGGCTCGGGATCTCATCGCTGCTCTTTGCAGATGATGTGGTCCTGATGGCATCATCGGCCTGTGACCTTCAGCACTCACTGGATCGTTTTGCAGCCGAGTGTGAAGCGGCTGGGATGAGGATCAGCACCTCTAAATCTGAGGCCATGGTTCTCAGCAGGAAACCGATGGAGTGCCTTCTCCAGGTAGGGAATGAGTCCTTACCCCAAGTGAAGGAGTTTAAGTACCTTGGGGTCTTGTTCGCGAGTGAGGGGACAATGGAGCGGGAGATTGGTCGGAGAATCGGCGCAGCGTGGGCGGTATTACATTCAGTTTATCGCACCGTTGTGACGAAAAGAGAGCTGAGCCGGAAGGCAAAGCTCTCGATCTACCGGTCAGTTTTCGTTCCTACCCTCACCTATGGTCATGAAGGTTGGGTCATGACCGAAAGAACGAGATCCAGGGTACAAGCGGCCGAAATGGGTTTCCTCAGGAGGGTGGCTGGCGTCTCCCTTAGAGATAGGGTGAGAAGCTCAGTCATCCGTGAGGAGCTCGGAGTAGAGCCGCTGCTCCTTCACGTCGAAAGGAGCCAGTTGAGGTGGTTCGGGCATCTGGTAAGGATGCCCCCTGGGCGCCTCCCTAGGGAGGTGTTCCAGGCACGTCCAGCTGGGAGGAGGCCTCGGGGAAGACCCAGGACTAGGTGGAGGGATTACATCTCCAACCTGGCCTGGGAACGCCTCGGGATCCCCCAGTCAGAGCTGGTTAATGTGGCTCGGGAAAGGGAAGTTTGGGGTCCCTTGCTGGAGCTGCTCCCCCCGCGACCCGACCACGGATAAGCGGACGACGATCGATGGATGGATGGATAGTTACTTTGCAGTCAGATTAATACAAAATATTACAAATAATTGAATTATGATGTATTAAATTGGATAAAGATGACACTTTTTTGATCCTGTGGTGAAATTCACAAGCTACCTGCCAAGTCATACTTCCGCTGTTACTTTGGTGAAAGTAACTCAAAAGTAACGCAACAGTAGTGTAAAGCATTATAATTCAGAGACAGTAATATTGTAATATAACTAATTAATATCAAATGACAGTAACTAGTAATCTATAATGTATTACATTTTGGATCTAACATACCCAACACTGTTCGTTAATGCCCTAGTTTTGAAAAGGAGGCAATAGTAACGTTGTTTTTCAACTAGGGTGCAGTTTGCACAATAAACAATGTTAAACTGTTTTTATGCATTATGAAGCCTTCATTTATTGTAGAATTGTGTGGGGGCAAAGCAAACCCTAAAGTAATCAAAGCTTTCAGTATACATGATGACAGTGAAATGTTTATATAATCTATGTACCCTTGACAGTAGAGTTGACCAGAATCGTAAAAACTACTGCTTTCAAATTGTTGCTCATACCGCCCAGCACTATCTGTATCTTACATGTCTGCTTGGTCACCATGCTTGTATCATTACAGGTGATCTGCTGCCTCATCTGTCTTACATACTTTATTGTGAATCATTAATAAAAATACACGAGAAAAGCTCTCAAGGAGTCCAGAGACACATACAGTACATCAAAATGAGGTGGAGGAGAAAAGGCAATGCAATTATCACACAGCCTTTACAACAAAGCAGGACACAAATTAAATAACAATTTAGACTTCAAAACAAAGACGACAGGAAAGCTCCTGTTCTTGCTGCGCCTGCGACTCACTCAAACACGCCCGCCTTTGAAGATTAGTTGCACTGGGCTTATGTCACTGACTGAAGTCCCATCTTCAAATGGGTGCTGCTTCTCATTCAGTCCTCTTCAAAAGCACAAATGACACATTAAGTCTAAAAATATCACTTTGCAACAATGCAAATGGGTCCTAAATGGGAAGACTGGCGCCTGGCGAGGCCTGCGACTGGTTTTCTTTGGACAGGTAATTACTAAGAGCCAGATGGCCACATTCAAATTAATGCTTCAAATGAGCTGCAATATGGAAAGGAATGTTTTCCAAAGAAGAAAGCAAACATGTAACACCACAGCAGTGAAAAGAGTATTTCTTAGTTCCTGTAAATGTAATTCACTGTAATTTGGGTTGACTGATTAACTTCATGTGAAACCGGCTGTATGTGTCTTATTTATAAAATCCTTCATTTGGTGGGATTTTATTTGTCAATTTGAGTGGTGCATCTGCATTAGCTGCTAACTCGTAATACTTTTTGAGACTTCACACTACACATAAAAATTAGTCTCAAAGGGATATAATATTTTTGGTCTTAATGTAAGTAATCAACTGGGGAGGTCTGATGTTGATATCCATTAGTAAGTACATTTCCAGGATAATTGCCTGACAGCGCCAGATGCCATTCTCAAAATCACTTTGCTTCGGGAAACAAGTTTGAAAATTTGTATCATGCAATACGGCAGGTCTGCTTGGTTCTTTCGGGGAATGAGAGATGAGCGCTGAGGAGATAGGTCTGGAAATGACTACTGTATCTTAGGGCGTTTTCACACCTGAAAGTCTGAACCAAGGTGCGGACCAAGGTTCATGTTTTTGTTACATTATATACATTTGATCCGGTAAGTGGTTTCACACTGCAGTTATGAAAGCACACTAAATATCTATACGTGACACAACTACGTCCTACCGTCATCACATTATTATTATTCAAATGTTTTTATTGGGTTTTGAATTGTAGGCACTTATAAAACAGTTAACAAGTCCCCAAACAGCATCCCCAACATACACAATAATAAAATGACAATAATAACACAAAAAATAAATAAATCAAAGTTACAGAGCCTGTGAATCAATTATGTTCCAGTGTTTCCAGCAAGAAATTGTAAGTAAATAATCCAGAAATGGCTGCCAGACCTTATAAAATCTCTGGGTTGAACCCCTGATCGTGTGTACCAGGTCGTCCGCATATTGAGACAGTTTGTGAGTTTGTGAGTTCTTCAGAATTTTTATTATCAACATCCTTTATCAAAGAGATCAACTCATTAAGGCGTGCTGCCCTTCTTCTGTTCATGCTTACATTATAAGCAGAGGTGTAGTGGTAAAAAAAGAGGTGGGTAAACTATAAATTCTGGTAGACCACGACGTGGTCACCTTTTAAGGTGGGCCACTGCCTACCGGTGTATGTGTATCCTGATGACATCGCTATAGGCTATCATTTGATGGTACTACCAAGGGTATCACTGGTTGTTTCCTCATCATAGGTCACACAATCACTATTCAATTCATACATTAATCTAAGCTCTTGTTAAAGAGACTCAAGAAGGAATAATAGGGTTGAAATCTATAAAGTTTACTAAATGACAAAACAGAGAGAACAAAAATATTTAAGAGATAGAGAGGGAGGCTTATATCCAGGGCTTCCAATGCAATGCACTTGTACATAATGATTAGGGATTTGGGATTATTTTCATAGTCGATTATTCTGTTGAATATTTTCTCGATTAATAGATTAGTTGTTTGGTACAATATGTCAGAAAAATGTGGATCAGTGTTTCCCAAAAGCCCAGGATGACATCCTCAAATGTCTCATTTTGTTTCTGCTCCTGTAGAAGCTAGAGGTCTGTATGAAATCAACCTTGTTACTAGAAAAACATGTTTTTAGCCGCAATCTTATGGAGAAAAACTACACTACCCACAGTCCTAAGCTTAACAGCGACGCCTCTGATTGGTTCAACTCGCCGTTTCCATAGAAACGTTTACCGTACCCGCAGAACCGCGAACGGCGATAACATTAACTAGCTAGGTGACTAGCAAAGAGAGCTTGTTGTCACAAACTTCCAGTGGTTTAAATGTCAGAGAATGCATAATTACATCCAGTTATTTATCTGATAATGTATCCTGAATTTTACTTGTAACATGGGCTAATGGGAACAGGTAGAGGTGACTTGTTGAGTCAGTGGCATGAATCTACTGTGAACCAAATTACCCTAAAAAACATGAAGTTTAGTACTGTTTTTCGAGCTCACTCACTTTGGGCTTGTAGCCGAGGCCGTTTGCTGGCATCAGGAAGAGGGCTGCTGTCTTGACGCCGCTTAAAAAATTGCCGGACATCTATTTTTACAATTTATTACATGAGACATGTAGGCTAGTTTGGGCTAGTGACCATGGATGTATTAAGAGAACTGATGAGTCTTGATGTTGTTTGGGGTGTTTTAAGCCCCCAACGTTGACTTCAAGGCAGCGCTGCGACCGTTGACTTAGTTCAAGGCACTGTTGCCTATTCCTAGTGCCTTCCAGGCATCGCTGCCTGGAAGGCGACGTTGTGGGCTTCACAAAAAAACACCGCAAGAGATTGGTCAACACTGACAGTAAGCAGCGCAATATGAAAGACTTCGTCTTAGGTTTAACAATCTATGAAACTAATAATGAAAAATATGAAACTAAAACAACATAAGCTTAATTTAAAATGTCTTAGGAACTATAGGCTATTTAGAGGTGGATAAACACAATTTAGAGGTGGATAAACGCACTTTGGAGGTGGGTAAACGCTATTTCCGAATTTTGGGAGGTGCGTAAACGGCGTTTACGTGCGTTTAGCCTCCACTACATCCCTGATTATAAGATATTATCTGGCCACGTATATACGCTTTCATTGCTTCCCACAGGTTAGATTGGCTCGTATCTGGTGATCGATTTGTTTCCAGAAAGAAGTCAATCTGGGCGGATAGGAAGTTAACAAAATCTTCATCAGACAAAAGACGTGGGTTAAGTTTCCAGGTGCATTGTGGAGGCTCATTATCTGGAAAGCAAAGTGCCATTGTTACTGGGCTATGGTCAGAGATAACGATGCTATCATATTCACTGGACCTCAGCAGGGGGAGGAGTTTCTTGTCCAGCAAAAAATAGTCTATCCTGGAATATGAATTATGCGCTGGAGCAGCTCTAGAACGGTCCATAGTGGGATCCAGAACACAGTTTAAATCCCCCCAAAGGACCAATTGGTGACTGTTTAATTCTGAAAGGAGTGAGAAAAAGTCAGTGAAAAATGTAGCATTATCCCAGTTTGGAGCATAAACGCAGGCCAGTACTATTGGTAAATGAAATAAGTGTCCTTGAACAATAATAAACCGACCGTCTTTATCTTGAATCCTATTTGTACAAACTGCACTTCCCTATGGATAAGAATGGCCGCACCCCGGCATTTAGCGTTGAATTTAGAGTGAAAAATCTGGGAAAAGCCCGCTCTCTTAAGTCTGGAGTAATCCTTATCAAGCAGGTGTGTTTCAGTTAAGAATGCTATGTCTGTTTGCAACTTTGATAAATGAGAAAACACCTTACTACGCTTTACTGGATGGTTAAGCCCTTTGGTGTTCCAGTTTGTAAATTTAGTGTTTACCCGCCTGAACCACTAACATTAGGGGTCGCCATATTCTGGTATCTGAAATGACTTGACAGCAGCCAGCCTAGAAACACCCTGATCATAAAGCCTTCTCACAAGTGACAGATCTGTGTAGACATTGTGCAATTAAAATCGATAATAAAAAAACATGAAAACAACAGAAAGTACCAAAACGCAGAGTCAAACACATCATTCACAAAACCCCATTGCTGGCCTCTCCCCAAACGAAAGGCTGCATACTCCCCCAGTCGTACACTATCGCACAACATAAAGTTTACCTTGTGAGACCGAGTCTCACCAAAACTATATTAATGACAGTAACATGTTACAGCTAATCTTAACTGTAGACAAATACAGTACACACTCAATAAATTTCCAACCTAACACCCTACTTATCTTCCACTTTATATGAGTAACCTTAACCAACATAGACAGAGTCTCTGAACCAACCAGTCCTGCGTTATCAGGGCCATACCAGTTCAAAACCAAAATTAAATATAAAATAAAATTACTACTGGTACATACTGGACACAGTAGAACACCATTAGCTTCTGGTGGAGTTTCCAAACCGTCCAGTTATGATAACAAGGCCTTTGGCCAAAAATGAACAGTGAAGAGGTTTAAGGAAGTGTACATTTTAAGTCAACCGGTTATGTGTTATCAAGGCCAAATCAGCCCAAAACAGAAAAGTTTGGCGTAAATTTGCATAATTGGCAATGTTAAGATCCCCTTTGCTTAAACCAAGTCTTTATCAGGATGGCCGTCCGGATACTGTCAGTCAAACATATACGGGATGTGGGAAACCACGTCCCTCTGCGCTGTCACATCTTCAGGTTGCGCTCTTCAGGTTTTTCATTATGAAATCCTTGGCTTGTTTTGGGTCTTTAAAGCTTGTGCGCATGCCATCCGGGGTCGTTATCTTCAGCTCCGCTGGGTACCACAGGCCGTAACGGATTCCCTCACAACTCCTTAACAGGCCCCGCACTTCATTGAACTCTGCCCGCTGCTTGGCTACTGCCTACGCCTGCGGGTTGTTGGGGGGAAAACTCTGACTGTTGTTTGTGCATATGCACCAAACAACAGTTCAGAGTATTCGGCCTTCTTGGAGACCTTGAATGGAGTCCTGTATGGGGCTCCGGAGGGGGACTCCATAGTTCTGCTGGGGGACTTCAACGCACATGTGGGCAATGACGGAGACACATGGAGAGGCGTGATTGGGAGGAACGGCCTCCCTGATCTAAACCAGAGTGGTTGTCTGTTATTGGACTTCTGTGCTAGTCATGGATTGTCTATAACAAACACCATGTTCGAACATAGGGATGCTCATAAGTGTACTTGGTACCAGAGCACCTTAGGCTGAAGGTCAATGATCGATTTTATAATCGTTTCATCTGATCTGAGGCCGTATGTATTGGACACTCGGGTGAAGAGAGGGGCGGAGCTGTCAACTGATCACCATCTGGTGGTGAGTTGGGTCAGGGGGTGGGGGAAGACTCTGGACAGACCTGGTAAGCCCAAACGGGAGGTGCGGGTAAATTGGGAACGTCTGGAGGAAGCTCCTGTCCGAAAGACCTTCAACTCACACCTCCGGCGGAGCTTTTTGTGCATCCCTGTGGAGGCTGGGGGCATTGAACCCGAGTGGACAATGTTCAAAGTTTCCATTGCTGAAGCTGCGGCAGGGAGCTGTGGTCTTAGGGTTTTAGGTGCCTCAAGGGGCGGTAACCCTCGAACACCGTGGTGGACACAGGTGGTCAGGGAAGCCGTCCGACTGAAGAAGGAGTCTTTCCGGGATATGTTATCCCAGAGGACTCCGGAGGCAGTTGCAAGGTACCGAAGGGCCCGAAGGACTGCAGCCTCTGCCGTGAAAGAGGCAAAGCAGCGGGTGTGGGAGAAGTTCGGAGAAGACATGGAGAAGGACTTTCGGTCGGCACCAAGGCGCTTCTGGAAAACCGTCCGCCACCTCAGACGGGGGAAGCGGGGAACCATCCAAGCTGTGTACAGTAAGGGTGGGACGTTGTTGACCTCAACTGAGGAGGTAATAGGGCGGTGGAAGGAGCACTTCGAGGAACTCCTAAATCCAGCTGATGCGCCCTCTTTGTTAGAGGCAGAGCTGGAGGATGACGGGGGATTGTCGTCAATTTCCCTGGTGGAGGTCACTGAGGTAGTCAAACAACTCCACAGTGGCAAAGCCCCAGGGATTGATGAGATCCGTCCAGAAATGCTGAAAGCTCTGGGTGTGGAGGGGCTGTCTTGGTTGACACGCCTACTCAACATTGCGTGGAAGTCTGGGACAGTGCCAAAGGAGTGGCAGACCGGGGTGGTGGTTCCCCTGTTCAAAAAGGGGGACCAGAGGGTGTGTACCAATTACAGGGGTATCACACTTCTCAGCCTCCCTGGTAAAGTCTACTCCAAGGTGCTGGAAAGGAGGGTTCGGCAGATAGTCGAACCTCAGGTTGAAGAGGAACAATGCGGATTCCGTCCTGGTCGTGGAACAACGGATCAGCTCTTTACTCTAGCAAGGATCCTGGAGGGAGCCTGGGAGTATGCCCATCCAGTCTACATGTGTTTTGTGGATCTGGAGAAGGCATATGACCGGGTTCCCAGGGAGACTTTGTGGGAGGTGCTGCGGGAGTATGGGGTGAGGAGGTCCCTTCTCAGGGCCATCCAACCTCTGTATGACCAAAGCGAGAGCTGTGTCCGGGTTCTCGGCAGTAAGTCGGACGCGTTCCAGGTGAGGGTTGGCCTCCGCCAGGGCTGCGCTTCGTCACCAATCCTGTTCGTAGTATTTATGGACAGGATATCGAGGCGTAGTCGTGGTAGGGAGGGGTTGCAGTTCGGTGGGCTGGGGATCTCATCGCTGCTCTTTGCAGATGATGTGGTCCTGATGGCATCATCGGCCTGTGACCTTCAGCACTCACTGGATCGGTTTGCAGCCGAGTGTGAAGCGGCTGGGATGAGGATCAGCACCTCTAAATCTGAGGCCATGGTTCTCAGCAGGAAACCGATGGAGTGCCTTCTCCAGGTAGGGAATGGGTCCTTACCCCAAGTGAAGGAGTTTAAGTACCTTGGGGTCTTGTTTGCGAGTGAGGGGACAATGGAGCGGGAGATTGGTCGGAGAATCGGCGCAGCAGGGGCGGCATTACATTCAGTTTATCGCACCGTTGTGACGAAAAGAGAGCTGAGCCAGAAGGCAAAGCTCTCGATCTACCGGTCAGTTTTCGTTCCTACCCTCACCTATGGTCATGAAGGCTGGGTCATGACCGAAAGAACGAGATCCAGGGTACAAGCGGCCGAAATGGGTTTCCTCAGGAGGGTGGCTGGCGTCTCCCTTAGAGATAGGGTGAGAAGCTCAGTCATCCGTGAGGAGCTCGGAGTAGAGCCGCTGCTCCTTCACGTCAAAAGGAGCCAGTTGAGGTGGTTCGGGCATCTGGTAAGGATGCCCCCTGGGCGCCTCCCTAGGGAGGTGTTCCAGGCACGTCCAGCTTCGAGGAGACCTTGAGGAAGACCCAGGACTAGGTGGAGGGATTACATCTCCAACCTGGCCTGGGAACGCCTCGGGATCCCCCAGTCAGATCTGGTTAATGTGGCTCAGGAAAGGAAAGTTTGGGGTCCCCTGCTGGAGCTGCTCCCCCCGCGATCTTGGCTACAAGATAGCAATCAAACACAACAAAGGCTGTTACTTGAATGGCGTTTTGAGCTAACGTTAGCAATCAAACAATCATAGACAGCATTTGATAACAAACTTTTTTGAAATGATTTCCATCTCCTATATCTTCTATTATTGCTGTTCCCATCTTCTGTTATTGTCGTTGTGCCGTAAATTGTTTAAATCTAAGCATGCGCAACTCAACGCGACTCAAATCGTGTTGAGACCACTGACAGTATATAAAAGGTTGAGACTCACATCGTGCAATGACACATGGCACCGCTCAGACCGGAAGTCCCCTACCGTCATCACATATGTGAGCTGCGTCTCCAGATACTTATAATTGATTGATTTATAGACGGGCTTCCATGTCCTCTCGTATCTCGTCTGAATTTTTTCAGCTGACTGCTGCTCTCTACTGCCGCGTCTCTCTTTGTTTTGTTGTGATGTTGAGAAGCAAGACACGGGAACTTTCTTTCTGGAGAATTTATTCAGAGCCAAACAGAAACCTACGCTGTACATTTACTACCACTTAACAAGTAAACTGCTGATATATTCTCTGCTCTGACAGCCGAAAGCTGTGTGCTCTGAGCGTATTTACCTTCACTCAACTCTCTCATGTAGCCTACACACTATTCCTTAAAGGAGCTTCCCCTGGTAACACAAGGAGAGCCTGCCAGAGCTTCTTATATTTGGTCCGAAAGTCCGAACCATCCAAACAAATGCTTTCGAACTATAAACAAAATTAACCATGGTTCAGTTTGGTCCGGACCGAGACCACCTCTTCTTATCGGACCAAAATTTGGCTTGTTTTTATTCTGGCTTGTCATCGTTCAAAAAAAACAAAAACCTATGCAGATAAATTGCACCATCTGGATAGAGTGAATTTGATTGTGGTTGGATGAGAAGTATAGACACATACCATTCCAACACCCTACTGGCTTGTACGTGATCCATCGCACCTGCACATGACACAAATCACACCACACTCCAGCAAGGAAATAGCAGACAAAGACTAGAAAATGCATTTCCTGCAGAAAATGCGTGGAAATGCTGAATAGCTAAATTGCTAAAGCTAAGCTGGATGAATAGCTTACATCTGTAAGAACAAGTTGACGTAATGAGAATAGTTGGAAAAGTAGTACGGACAGACAGAGAGAGAGAGAGACTGGTATGAGAAGCAGACAGACAGACAGACAGAGAGAGACGAAAAGAGAGACAACCAGACAGAAAGAGACAGACCAACAGACAGACAGACGTGTAAGAGAGACAGACAGACAGACAGACAGACAGACAGACAGACAGAACGAGGGAGAGATGGGTAAGAGAAGCAGACAGACAGACAGACAGAAAGAGAGAGAGACGGGTAAGAAAAGCAAACAGACAGAGAGAGAGAGACTGGTAAAAGAAGCAGACACACAGATACAGAGAGACAGAAAGAGAGACGGATAAGAGAAGCAGACAGACAGACAGACAGACAGACAGAGAGAGAGACACACAGACAGCAAGATAGGAGACAGAGACAGACAAAAAGAGAGACGGGTAAGAGAGACAAACAGACAGACAGAGAGAGAGAGAGAGAGAGAGAGAGAGAGAGAGAGAGACTGGTAAGAGAAGCAGACAGAAAGAGAGAGAGACGAAGAGACAGCCAGACAGCAAGACAGAAAGAGACAGAGACAGACAGACAGAAAGAGAGACGGGTAAGAGAAGCAGACAGACAGAAGAAGAAAGAGATGGGTAAGAAAGGCAAACAGACAGACAGAGAGAGACTGGTAAAAGAAGTAGACAGACAGATAGACAGAGAGAGAGAGAGAGAGAGAGAGACTGGTAAGAGAAGCAGACAGAAAGAGAAAAAGACGAAGAGACAGCAAGACAGAAAGAGACAGAGATAGACAGACAATAAGAGAGATGGGTAAGAGAAGCAGAGAGAGAGAGAGAGAGAGAGAGAGAGATACGGGTAAGAGAAGCAGACAGACAGAACGAGATAGACAGAGAGACAGACAAAAAGAGAGACAGACTGACAGCAAGAGAGACAGGTAAGAGAAGCAGAGACAGACAGAAAGAGAGAGACACAGGTAAGAGGTCAAGTATGTTTGTATTAAACAATTATGTGTGTGTGTGTGTGTGTGTGTGTGTGTGTGTGCGTGCGCGAGATGTTCTGTTATGTTCATATTAAAGTGTCTCTAGTTCAATTTGACTGTCTTCCAAAAATGCTGAGTCACGGTTAATAATGTCATGGTTACAATGTTTGTAAATACATTGAGGAACTCTTTCATCTCTGTGATGAGATTCCTTTGATCTGTAATCAGCTAACAATCGCAGCACCTGCGGTTAACTGTCACCTGTGGCAGAGACTGCAGTCATCCACAAACAGTGAGACAGACCTCCGCAACAAACGCTCATACTGCCAAAATGAAAAGCGGTATCAGTCAAATGACAAAATCATAACGACCACAAGGCCTTCATGAACGAAATCATGTAAAATGTATATGGATAAAGTGAAAAATGTGGGCACATCGGCGATTTGAAAAAGTGCTTTGCTGTCCATTTCGCTTTGAAAAGTGGAGCAACTTTTCTATTACTGCCAATGCACAAAGATTCAGAACTATTTTCATTTGGAAGCTCACAGAGCCAAAATAATAAGTCATATCGCACAACTGAGCACATTGGCTGAAACTAGACAAAAATACCTACGTTTTGATGTATAAATTGTGCATGTGAAGTTAAAATTGTGCGTGTGAGAGCAATTAAAATTAAATTAAAAGAAACTAAGATGATTCTTACAGAGCCTCCCACTCTTAACTTGTGACATCATCACTGTAGGAAGCACAAAATCCTGAAAAGATCACTAAACTCAATATCAAACTGAAAAGCCAAAGCCCAATAGCTGAATTGTTTGTGAACATTTTAAAGTTTGTTTGGTGTCTGTAGGTGAAAGTATGAAGGAGCTGAAACCTTTGGGAGCGGAAGAAGATTTGAAGGATTTGAAGCTTCTTCTCATTGACTTTAATGTTAAAATAAAATGCTTAAAAGCTTAAAATTTAAAAAAGCATAAATAGTAGAAAAAAGGTTGAAGAACTTCCATCGTCTGCTGAAAGAGCTGAAGATTTTAAAAGTTGAATGGTTTAAATAGCTGAAAGTATGCAGAAGTTACGGAAAGCCAAAAAACGTACGGAATAATAATAATAAGAAGAAGAAGATATAAAGAACAGGATAACAATAGTTGGAAATGCTGAATCAGCATTCCCACTAATTATCAGTTGTACATACAGGATTGAGTCAAAAGTGTTTGTTACATCTTCTAGTTAAATTTGACAGTGTTGCCATTAGCTATAGAATTGACCGTAGTTCATACCAGGAAGGTATCAAGCAGATTATGAGTTTTTATTTATTTTATTTTTTGGATTAATATGTAAGGGATAATCACCGAGAGGCAGGGCAATAAACAGTTTGATATGCCCAGCTTGTGGGCGGCTTACCGCCCGAGATGAAGTTATGCTTGCCAACATAATAAAACAATTCAAATACTTTAATAATTATGCTTTTTCTTATTCGTATTGCATGCTTATTAAATGTATACTCTGTTTGAGTTCATCTCCCTCAAAAAATACGGTGATTAACGTTAGCTCAGCTGTAGCTAGTTAGTTTCTATAGCAACCACACAAGGCTGCATCTGATCACTAGTTTAACTCACTGTCCGCTGCAGGTGTCCGGGTCAGTTGTCACTGTCAGTCTCTCCTTCTGGTGGCTCTTCCACTTGGTGAAAACCTTGATAGCAAAGGCAGTTGCCTTTTTTCGTGTTTGATTCCAGGGCCCCGTCTTTAATTGTACGCAGCTCCTCATCTGTCCGATCTGGAAACAAGTAGCCTTCCCTGGGCCTTGTCTTTTTGTTTTGTCATTCGTCAGTCGTCCTCGTCGCTCTTTAACCAGTTCTCAAATGTCTTCCCTAAACACTGTAATGTTTAGAACTAGCTAGCTAGCTACGGCAAATAATGTTAGCTCAACTGTAGCTGACGTTAATAGTTTCTATAGCAACCACACAAGGCTGCATACTGTCTTTGCTGATCACTAATGTTAGTTTAATAACGTAGTTGCTACGTTGTATCTCGCTTGCAAAACTATGTATAGACTGACCCTCCGATAGATTTCAGACACTTTTTACAAACTATTTTAAACAAGGTTTATTTTTACAATGGACCTCATGTTTGAAATTTCTGTGATAGAAAAAAGAATACAAGCGGCGTATTGATCTTGATGACGCTGTGCTCAGTCAGCGGGCAACATGCCGGGTTAATGCCCTCCTCCCAGCTAATCAGAATCAAGCATTCTTAAACGAAGTAGAATAACCAGTTTTGTTATCTTACATCCGTTGCCCTCACAGATTCCTGCAGCTAAGCTTGGATGTACATTTACATTCCAATGAAGGCTATTGATAACATGCCTCTGAAGATTGACTGAAATATATTGTGATAGTCACTGTGTTTTAGCTACTGGCTAACGTTAGCTTTCTGGCTCACTAGCTAGCTAGCTAACTGATCAGCTACCAATACAGATCAAATGTACTTTCTACTTTCTTTTTTTATTTGTGTTTTTCATACTGTCCCAACTTTTTCTGATTTGGGGTTGTGTAAATGACTGAATAGCAGCAAATAAACATTAATTATAAAATTGTTGATTCATTTGGACGTGACTGTTTGGTTAATAAACTGATTTCAGCACTAGCTTTGCGTCTTCTGCCAGAAATTTGTTCATTGCATTTTGGATAAGCCACTAAAAAAGCATGAGGCCCATGAGACACAATACATGTCACAATTTGAAATGCTGCAGAAACCAGGCCTTAACTGAAAAAAAGTGAAAAAGTAGTACTGGGTTCCAATGTTATAGCAACCTGACGGCAAACATGATTTGAAAACAAGTTCACCACTTGCTACTGCAATGGAACTTAATGGAACCTTATTTAAAAACAGCAAAACCATGTAAGAAAAGATTATAAAACCTATTGATGTACCAGTGAAGCAGTGAAAATAACGAAGTCCATAGAGCAGTAGTTGTAACCATAACAAAGACCAACCCCCAGGCACCCCTAAAAGTGCTTTCTACTGAGGCAGGAGAGCATTACCAGGCCAAGCTCTCCCACTACCACTCCCACCATCTTCTTTTTCCCATTGATTTGACTGTGGAGTCTTTCAAGGATTAGGCCATATCTGGAGACTAATCTAGCCTATTACGATGCTTTTAATAACCTGCGTGCTGAGCCGGAGCCATCATGGAGCATCTCTTGGCCTAATTCCCAGTCCATTTTACCGCCATGCCTCCCCCCAGCCCCTTGCTGATAACAGCCTACTTGGCCTTTATTTCCCTGGCCGAGAAAGGCAGCAAAGGTAGATAGGAGATTGGATGGATGGACCGGTTTCATCCAAATTTCTATCTGCTCAAAATGGGTGAGCTGTGAATCAGTTAGCGTTCAAATAAATCCTACAAAGACATGCACAGATGAAAGACAAACCTGCGGAAATAAGCACTGTTATTCGTGTCCACGCATACAGATAGAAAAGTCTATTTTCTTGTCAGCATGTCAGTCTGCAGGGCTTACTACTGGCCAAGTGACATATGTGTCAGGTGTAAACAATGTTTTTTTGGTTTTCTAGGCTGAATCCTTTTGGAATTTTGATGACTCACAATGGGCTCGATTCTATGAGAGCAGCAGCAAAGCAGAGGTGTGGAACAGAGATTTGTGCTTGCCCAGAGGACATAGCAAAAGGCACAGTCATGTGCTGTGTTTCTTCATGGATCTTACCAAAAATATAAATGCAACACTTTTGTTTTTGCTCAAAAGGCTCATTTCTCTCATATATTGTGCACAAATGTGTTAAAATCTATTACTGAGTACTTGTCCTTTGCCAAGATAATCTATCCACTGTCACAATCAACCCTGTCTACTACAAAATACATGTTTAGAAAAGTAATTTGCTTTGTCAATTACGTTTTTTAAATAATTATTGCTGCCTGTATCACATTCAGTTAATAATGTTTTTTTCATCTTCATCATTTCATTCTAGCCTGGTTCCAGAGAGTCTGGCCACTCACACCAACAAAACTCAGCAAAGTTCTTGCTCGGGCTTTAACTTCTGGATATTCTACAGCGTTGCCACAACGGACCGAATGGCTTCGCCCGCATCTTTCTCGGTCGCCATTACGGAACTCACCGAAGGTTACTGAACCTCAACGTCATCGTTCTTAGCCACTCCCTCTGTTCGCTGATTGGACCGGTAAGATTTTGAAAGGAGAAAACCCAAGAATATACCGCAAACACAGATGGAGTACTGAAGGAAAATGAAAATTGAGCAGAAGTACATAGGAGGGTGGAGCCAGGCTAATTTCATTCACCAGTAGGGATGAATACTTGGCCATACAAAGCACAGGACTTTGACAGTGGAAACTGGCATTTGAGTCCAGTCTTTTAAGGAACACGACTAGTTTGAAACTCACAAACTTACAGTTATAACTATGAGCAATTTCGAGAGTGGATTTAAACCTTAGGACCTTCATGTTATAAGATAACTATATTGCACTTATCTTATTTGAACAGTGCAATGTTGCAATCATTGGAAGATATTGTAAAAACTGAGTATAAGCTCAACAGAACAACAACAAAACCAATGGACAGGTAAAATGTTTTGTGCAAAGAGCTACATGTATTTATGTATTTGCGTGTATGGCAGAGGTGACTGAGGTCTACAACTGTTCCATGTTGTTTTTCTGCTAAAAAACATCTAAAAGCAAACCGGACCCATATCACTTAATCATCCTGTCCACTGGGTGTGACTTCTGACACTATATTGCCAATTACCACCATCGTGCATTAAGCTGTGGCAGCGAAGCCTTTTCTAATGGCAGTAATAACACCAGCTTAGGATGAGCCGGTCACAGTGAAATGACCCCCTCCTAATTAAATGCTGTGTTGCCTCAGACCAAAAGTACATGATAATCACATTGAAGCACATAGGGCTGCTTTCATCTGACCACTGCAAAGCCATGGATCATGCCATCCTGGAGGTCTGTAAACTCAAACACGGGCACAAAATCACAGTCATGTGCAGATATTTGCTTTCAGTCAACTCCTGCTGCTGTAGTATTGCAGCTGCTACTATAAGGTATTTAACTTATTTGTGTGAGAGATTTTATTGTTGTCTTGCCGTTTTACTACAATGTGTGTTCACTAGTGTGTGACTGTAAGCAAGCTGTGAGCAATGTGCACAGTTTGAATGCCCTAAACGGAACAGCAAACCATGTGCAACCAACATTTTATCGGAGCCTTTTTTGCATCTTTTTTAACAGCCAGTGATTGTGTTATGTCACAGGGGGGTGGCTGAGAGCGAAGAATGTACCAAGTGTGTGTGTGTGTGTGTGTGTGTGTGTGTGTGTGTGTGTGTGTGTGTGTGTATGCTTTCACAAAGAGGGTTATTTTTTACCTCACGTGCAAGAGCTTAAGGGCAGAGATCCATAGAGGCCTGTGCAGAGGCAGGCGAGAGCAACAGTCTATTTTTAGACTGCGGCTGACTCCGTGTAACCCTTTGTATGCAGCGGCAGCGGCGCTCCAACCATCCATGTCTCGCTCAATATGATGAGCTGCAGCAGGAACGAATCCTTACTGCCAATTACTGTATGTGGATAGGTATTGAAAGATGCTTCTGTGCAGACACGCTTGTATTGTGCTGCCTGTTGTCATTAAAATTGAGGCTTTGTAGACTATAACTTGGGTTGACAAGAGTGAGCTAATTTTGTCTCAGCTGCTGAAACGATGAAGCTATTTTTGGGGCATTTTGCCATTATCAGACAGCAAAGTAGTTAGAGGCAGGGCATGGGGAGATAGTAAGGAATGACATGCAACAACATAAAAAGTCCCTGGTATAATAATGCATTGCTATATGTGTTACTGTAAGGTAAGTGGATAATCCAATGACTTGAGTCGGCTTAACTACAACCTTGAAGTCGATAAAGTTACAGGTGACTGGAGAAGGAAATGACTGTGAGTCAGATAAATCTGCTATATCCATCACATGAATATATGGATTTGGTGGAGATAAAGCACATTTCCAGAATACCAACAATATAAAAGCATAACTGTGTCAAATGACTACCAAGAGGTCTATGCAGCTGGATGCCATGAGTAGCAATACAGTACTGTACAGGAGGACGTGAGTAGAAACAGATCTTCATGTTCTAGCACCTTAACTAACCCATTTCCAAACAGCCAACGGGACTAAAACGCCCCCTAGGGAACTTTCAAGAAAGTGTGAAAGGGAGATACAAAAAAGAGAAAAAGTCCTGTAGACGGAGAGAAAAGATGACAGTGGTGTGAAGCTGAATCCCAGGGAGAGGTCGAGTAGAGGCAGATGTACTTCTCAGCAGTCAGAGCTCATCTTTGTCAGAAAACATTGCTCCCGTGCCCTTTCCTCAGCGGATACAAGTGTGTTTTTATTAGACATGATATTGTTCATGTAATGAGCATGTACACTACTCCAACAGAGTTAGCGAAAGGCCGATTTGATTTGCATGTTGTGAAGCAAACAATCAAATGATAATGCACACACTAGGCCGGGACTGCTGGAGATAGGATATATGACTGCAGATGCATTATGTGCTCCGCTGCCATAAAAAGTAGCACAAGAAGGGGAAAGGTGGTCACCATGGAAACAAGCTTTGTTTGAAAAGCTCATTCCCAAAAGGCATGGCGAATAGAGAGGAGACATTGCTAAAACTTAGAAACTGCTGCAGTGAGTGCTAACTCAGCACTCTACTACAGGGGGTGTTACTGAGCTGGCTCTGCAATGATAATGGTGGATGGCAGTGGAAAGTAGTCAGAGCCTAGTGGTTGATGTACGGTGGCCGACAGGGGCAAACGCCGCGCAACTTAAGAAAACACATGCAAATAGACAAAACACAAGCAAATTAAGAAAACAACTTCATTCATTTGACAACACATGCGCAGCATTCATCAAACGCGCTGCATATACACACAACACAACCAAACACACAAACACGCTGCAAATACACACAACACAACCAAATACACAAACGCGCTGCAAATACACAAACGATGCAAAAAGGAAAGCACGCAAACCCCGAAAACAAATGCAACAGAAAAACGCTGCATCCAGATTACACAACGGAAGTCCTCCAGGCTTCTAAAGCGAGCTGTTCCAGCTTGACTTTTGACCCCACGGAGAGAGAGCATTCTGCCATTTTTTAGCTTCGACTTTTCAAAATAAAAGCTTGCGTCTGGTCCGAGGTCTTCGTACTTTATTGGTGTTTGGGATGTTTTTGAACTAAATAGTACGGCAATCATAAAATAACTTTTTCAGTACATAGAGTCTTATAACACAATGGAGGTAGCAAAGCAGTTTTGTGTTTATATATATTGTGAGGGTGGGAGGGACTAGCAATCCTGTCTTTTTTTGTATTTCAAGAGTGAATTGCTCCACAATATGAATAGAGATCGATCACTTATTTTGTTGGTAACCATTGTTGTATGATCACAATATTACACTTGTGGAGGCCTACACTTCAGTGATGCGCCTTTCGGACCTTGAAAATTAAACCCTCTCATTTATGGCTTAAACAAACGTCAACGTTAAATGCTGATTTTAAATGTTTTATTACGAGTTTACAGACACGTCTCTGCTGATTGAGTATCAGCTGTGACCTGAGCCGAGACACACCCACCAAATGAGAGAAAACATATCTCAAAGACTTAATATTTACAGTCTAAGCAGTTGCTCACTGCTTCACAACAGTGCACACCATTGTGAGATCTCTCTCTCTCTCTCTCTCTCTCTCTCTCTCTCTCCCTCTCTCTCTCTCTCTCTCTCTCTCTCTCTCTCTCTCTCCCTCTCTCTCTCTCCCTCTCTCTCTCTCCCTCTCTCTCCCTCCCTCCCTCCCTCCCACCCTCCGTGGGGTCAAAAGTCAAGCTGGAACAGCTCACTCTAGAAGCCTGGAGAACTTCCGTTGTGTAATCTGGATGAAATCTGGATGCAGCGTTTTTCTGTTGCATTTGTTTTCAGGGTTTGCGTGCTTTCCTTTTTGCATTGTTTGTGTATTTGCAGCGCGTTTGTGTGTTTGGTTGTGTTGTGTGTATATGCAGCTCGTTTGCTGAATGCTGCGCATGTGTTGTCAAATGAATGAAGTTGTTTTCTTAATTTGCTTGTGTTTTGTCTATTTGCATGTGTTTTCTTAAGTTGCACGGCATTTGCCCCTGTCGGCCACCGTATTGATGCCATGGGGAAATGTAAACCCCCAATGGCCTGTTCAAATCCCCTGGGAAACCTGTTGTGTCGATGCAGAGCGGGGATTGGTATGGTAACATTTCGTGTACGTTCAAAAGTAGTTTTACCCCCAATTTATACCGACTGCGTAAATCGGTTTCCATTCTAGTCAATGTGTGTATTTCCACCTGTTGCGTAACGTCTGCGTTCCGACTCCGGCACAGCTCCGGCGGTCTGCAGCCCTCCGGATCAGATACGCAGAGCTTCTATTTCTGCCGGACGCCGGAGAGCTCCGCAGCAATTCAACACACGGCAGATAGTGCGGGACAGGAAGTCGAGCTCACGGCGGATCATATTTCTCTTCACTACACCTTGAAAACACAGCACGGAGTCGTTTCCTCTCTACTCATCTGAATAGAAACAAACTGTTGGTGGTTTTGTGGTTATATTCTACGTGAATTCACGAGATCTTGGATAATCCTTGGATAACACTACGACCAATCACAACAATACACAGGGTGACGTATCCAGAGCCCCGTACGCTTAGCTACCAGCGGAGATAACTAGATTAAACTGTCGTCATCTGTTTAGCTCACCTCTGGCCCGCCTACATCAGATACACCGATGTGATTGGTGCAGCTCGCCTATGGCCCGCCTATATCAGATACACCGATGTGATTGGTGCAGCTCAGCTACCAGGGCATAGTTAATGAGCATCATTACTGAATGCCAGAGTGACTCGCTGAGCAAATTACAAGTGTGCTCTCGCGAGAACTCTGGATTTCCAGGGTACCGTTCACCCACATTACAAGAAAAATAGAACATATATTTCGCTGTCAGGCAGAAACCTTGTATCTCCATATTTCATTATTTTAATTTATTTTCATAAATGATATGAAAATGATAATGATATGCTACTGGTCACCCTTCACCACGTCTGTCTGTGGGTTTTAACAAATATTTAAACAGAGACAAGGTTATTTGGTCTAACTTCGTCTGAGAAAAATAGCTCAAATAAAATGTATTCAAATTTGCCTTTTTCATTTCCTTAAAAAGCAGCAGTTTTGGACATACAAGGTTTTTTTACCCGACAGCGGATATTCAAGAGAGAGAGGCTGCAGATGCTTTTTTGTGTTTTTTGTTGTTGCAATGTTTCAATATTATCAACACTTTAAAGGACATTTTATTTCCCCCAATTTTATTGTAGGAGATGTAGATTAAAAAAAATTAATACAAATTAAAATATATCTGCATTAACACTAGAGGTAAATTGGTTGATTTGTCTTTTTGTAATTTGAGTGAACTGACCCTTTAAAGGCTTGCAGAATTGTGTGGTCATTGTGGTGTTTTATTGTATTTCATTTTCTGTAAATTATTATTTTACTTGACTTCATTTACTTGTAATAAATAAATCAATACTAACATTAATAATAATAATAGGTCATTGACTAGCTCCATCTGCTGAAGAACACTGTCAGATGTTGTTTGGGGTTTCAAAAACAGCTAGTAAGTGGACCTTGAGGTAAGATTTTTTTTTTTTTATCTAGAACTGTAAAGATATATAAAGATGTTAGTGGTAAAGCAGAGCAACTTGGAGAAAAAGCTGAAAGGACCAGAGAGGACAGGAAACAATGGAGCGTCCCCATGGATCTCATAAAAGTGATCACGCAATGAATGGTGCCGAGAAATCTCCTGGAAGATGCTGAGAGGGATCATATCAGGAGGAGGTGACCGAGGATGCTCTCGCACTGGTTATATTGATTCAGCTGACAGCTAGAGACAAGTGCCTCAGGGCCTCTGCTCTTCAATTTGGATAAATATATACTGTTCAAACACTTGCATCAGACCCATTCTATACAAAGAGAATCACCCGCTAAGGACTTGCCTGACTTGCAGTCAGAGCCATGTAATTACTATGCTTAAGAACTTGTTTTATGGAAATGACTTTCCAGCCTGACGTCTCGGACAACATTTCTTTTTTTCCATTCATATTAATAAGAGACGCTTTCATTTGCTCTGTCTCATCATAATTTGCCCATTAGATGGAAGATTCAGTCGTAAGAAAGGTCAGAGCTGTCTGAATATACACAGGATCACTTCTTTTTCCCCCTCCAATGAAAGAATAGGAAGTAAGTGAGGACAGCGGTGTTAATTTACATGCTGTTTATGCAGAGCAGTGACCATTAGAGCCTGTTCATTTTTCTCAGCTCAAGGTGGTTAAAAAAAAAAAAAACTGACATCGAGGAATAATTGTAGGGTGAATTAGTCATTTCTTGACTTAACGTGCATGGTGAAGCATACCGATGACTGTTCAATTTTACAGTTCAATTTTACAGTATCACTATGCAAACGTCCGTGGTCAGCATTTCAGAGATATTTAACTGAGCTGTGCTTTTTTCATACTTTTGCATTAAAACACATCGTTGTGATGTAGTTCTAGAGGAATGTCAACGAGTAATCCACTATTTGTTGATCAGTGTTAATAAGTAGTACCTGGTTGTGTCATTAGGTGGTGACTATCCGTTTAATGTGTGTGTGTGTGTGTGTGTGTGTGTGTGTGTGTGTGTGTGTGTGTGTGTGTGTGTGTGTGTGTGTGTGTGTGTGTGCTGACAGCCTCTAAGGAAATAATCGAGTGCCCCTCTTTTTCTGCCCTCTGTGGATGAAACATTATTCGCTCCATGCTGCGCTCGCTCTGAAGGTCCTGACAGCTAGGTAGCAACTCCCCTGACTAAGTAACCAGTATGTGTCGGCAACTCTTTAAACATAAAGTAACACTGTAAAAATCCCACAGATTTTAGGTAGCTATGCAGAGGCTCACGGAGCAATGCCAAACTGGCAGGATCAACAGAAGCTAACAGACGGCAGAGGGCAGCGCTGCAGTTACCGTGCTAATGTTAGGAGTTCAAAAGTCACAAGCTTTTATACGTGAAAACTTGTTTTTTAAATGTATTGTTAAGGGAGACCTATTATATACTGTTTTCAGGTTCATACTTGTATTTTGTTTTTAATAGAATGTTTAACTGCTTTAAAGCTTTAGTGCATAACCTTTTGATATTAATGAACATCCGTTCAAGCCGTTGCCAAATGAGTTGCTACAAAGCTAATTAAGACTATCAGCTCCACACAACTCTCTCTGGATTTCTCAGTATGATTATGTTCAGAAGATTGTGGTGTCCGGTGACTTTACCAAGCAGAAACTCGAGTAAAGATAATGACCTCTTCTGAAGAGTCTGTCATGTTTTTTTAATCCTCCGTGTCCTCCTTGCATACTAGCAACTGCGTGGAGGAGGGATGGGGGCGCGTGCGTGATCACAGAAGGTTTGTATCATGTGGACACGCCGACAGTGTTGTTGTCATTACTTGGAATTTCTAATGGGGGGACAGACACTACGCACTATAGCTTTAATGTTCCAAAAACAGCTGATGCACCTGTATTCACCCTCTGTATGAGACGCTCTGTTGGAGCGCCTGTCTCTTTAAGCCCCCAACCCAAAGAAGCCCAGTCTGCTCTGATTGGCCAGCGTTACCGGCTCTCCGGAGTCTCCGCATCTGTACTCTGCTGTCGCTGTGTCTGTACAGTCTGTTCCAGCCGGAGACTGAAGGCAATGAGATATATATATAGCGGGACGTTATACCCTAAAAAAATCAACAATAAAGGCTTCTAAACCAAACATTACACAACCGAACATGGTGCAGCAGGAATGTGAACCTAAGGGGATTTCTTTTAAATACATTTACATAATTATTTGAAGCTTTGGCCATGTTTAATATTAACAAAATGGTCGTTATGGAAATATCAGAAAATCTCCTTTTTCTCTCGGCTGGCTGGAGGGGCGTGTCTGTTTGACAGCAGCTGGCAGGCTGAGCTCCAGTAGTGAACACCGACCGCAGAATGAGAGGCAAAGTGAAGAGACAAATTGAACAAACTTGTGCTGTAGCCTTCATGTAATGGGCACACAGCGTGTGGTTAGTGGTATTGAAGAGTAAGGATCACACAGCATCTAACCGGACTTAAGTGACATTTGCAGGTTCGGTTACATGCTGTTTAATGTGCTGAAGCTGAGCAGCCAATTAGCCATCTAGCCTGCAAACTGACGTTAGCAGTGCACTTTTGCCAGTGAATGTTTGGTCGCTCATTCAACAAGCTGAGGTGCAGGACAAGAATATGTGTTCGTAATTTAGATAAAGAGGAGACTTTAGCTGGAAAGCTAATGTGGGCTGTTGTTCAGAGTGTGTGGCTGAGGAGGTTGCTGTCTAGCTGTTAGTCATTGTGACCGCCTGCGACTATGACTTCCCTGCATTGTGCATAGATATGATTGGCTCCCTCTACGTGGATGAAGTCTACCTAATAGTATTCCAACAAATTGGACAATGTTTATAATGTATATATCCATATATATAAAAATGTCATATGGCTGGATTTTCTCTAGAAGGAGAACACAGGACAAGTGTTATTGTTATAGTATAATCTATATAGGTTTAATTTCTTGCCCAAATACCCAACTTAATTGGTTGTTTTGGATAGTACGGGCCATGGCAGTAGTTCAAAAACACTGTTATCATGTAAATGTGCTATTTGCGTTGTCTTTTTTTTTAATGGTGTGCCAAACATTGCTTGTAAACATCCAATAACTGATTCAGGAAACTGTTTAAAATTGTCATCCGTATATTTCACAAAAGCAGACCGCTCTCAATGTGAGCCTGTAAAATCCCACACTGTGATAAGAGGGGCTTTCCGACCAAATAGTACTGGAACGTAGTTAGAGGAAAAGTACACTTCTAAGCAGTTCTAAGAACTACTCTCCCCCAAAACCGTTTTTTTCCATTTGCATTCCCACCGGCCAAGTGGCCATAGGGACTGGTAGGAGGGGTAAGGGAGTGATGCAAGCACCGCAACGGTCTTAATTAAAATCAGAAAAGAAATACGCCAAAAACGTAGTATGAACTATATACTGAATCTAATGCATATGTCATAATTTAAACAAGTCTCTGAAGAGAAACAGGTATCTCTCTCTCTCTGCCTGCTGCGCTGTGGCCATGTGTGCGTGTGTGTGCGTGTGTGTGCGTGTGTGTGCGTGCGTGCGTGCGACGGCAGACCAGCGAGGTTGTCAAGCCCAGGCGCTTGTGGAGTTTAACGCCAAAAAGGCAGTTTAATCTTATGATGGATATGTGTTGTGATATTTAAACAAACAATCCGTCAACAGCGAAATAAAAGCCTTTTATTTACGAGACCGGTCTGAGAGACCGCCAGCTTACAGCGGGGCGTCCCAGCATGACTGGGCGGCCGGCGAGCAAGCGATCCCGGCCGCCACCAGCTGGCTGTCCCATCACTTTATGGAGCTTCTCAACTCCGAAAACTTTGAAGCAAATTGTCAATTCGGCAAAGATTTTCGGAAGACTGCCTATATTTGAAATCTAAACCGTTCATTTCTCGCCTAAACGTTGTCAGAATTGACTTTAATGATGAATAAGATGGTGAAAATTGTTAACAATGTCCCGTTGTTGCTCTGTCTGCAAGTTCCGGGTTGGCAGTGGACGCGACTTACTTATAAGTTCGACCAATCGAGTAGACCTAGGAAAAGGGAAAAGACTCTGCTCTGAAGTAGGAGCGGAAAGAGTACGGTACTGCGGCCAGAGGAACTTAAAAATCCCCAAATTTGTCCTGTCAGAACACGACAAAAAAAAGTGTTCTAGGATCGTTAAGTTCTAGGAACTGCAAAAATCCCTCCGGTCGGAAAGCCCCTAATGCTATTCCAGTAAGATCTGGAAGACCTAACCACAAAGGAAAAGACAGGTACACATCCTCTATGTGTCCTCTTCTCTATGTTCTGCTCTGTTCAAAGCAAAAATGGAGGAAAAAAAGTTTGGGCATCACTGTGTGGCGTCACGCCCATCTTTAGGAACCTTATTGGGCTTCCAAACATCAAAGTGACCATTCAGTCTGGAGGTGCTTCACTTTTCTTTTCACTCGCCATTAAAGAACACCATCTAGGGGATAAAGACCTCGCAAAAGACATGTCTGTGAATGATATGAGAAGATGAAAGCAGTCACTCACCCTGTTCACCTCTCCACATATAGCCTTCACAGGGAGAGAATACACACTCCACAAACTAAAGCTACTGCTCAAACACAACCAATGAGATTGGACGATGGAAACCGCTTCCTGTTGCTGTCCTTATGTTCCCATCCGATGGACACAAGTCTAGAAAGTATTACATCTACTGCTCCTACTGCTATATATGTCTCTCCGTTTCAATTCATGTAACCATGAAAAAAGCTTGACGGAAACAATTAAAAACCTTTTGTTGTAGGAGGAAAGTGTGAATGATTGACAGGGTCATTTTTTGCGAATGTTATGTTATGAATTAAAGCCTTAGCTTCACCAGTCCTGGATGAAGAAAGCAGAAAACATATTGCGCCTGACAACTCATTCATCATAAAAAACAGGAAAGAAATATTAAATGACAGGGCCATCTGATGTTGACAGAGGATGAGCTGAAGAGACGAGCGCAATATGGTTCAGCAGACGGCGATCTACAAGTCCGTGGCCCCGATTCTCTCTGTATGCAAAGTCCTACCCCACTGTGAATAATCTGTGCATGCGCTGGGTGTGTGACAAAGGAAATGATCAGCATGTTGCCAAAACTGAGCTGGAGAAGAGGGTGGCTTCATCCACTAGTTTCTGCCTTGTAGTGGTGTTTTCAGATATACGGTTTGCTGTGAAATGACTCAATATGCTGGATCTGAGCTAATGTTCTCATAATTAATGTACGTAGTATATGGCTGCCAGGCCTCAAGAAAAATCTCTACAGGATGGAAGCGCTGACTGGTGGAGTCAAAGCCAACGGCTGTGTCTACAGGGAATGTCAGTCAAAGGGGGAAAAAGATATGTATGTCTATATATACATCTGCAGTTGTTACCAGACTTGACATTTTTTGCCTCAGAGGCACATTGTGTCATATTGTATCAGTTTCTAGACGTGCAGTTTTTGTCGTCGTTTTTTCAAATCAATTATACAACTAGTCCACTATGCATTCTGACCTCTACTTAAGTCCTTATGTACAGCATCGACCTTATGCTGACATCAATGAGAGATGGGTAAAGTGAATTCCTGCAATTTTGGGAATTATATTACAGTAACAGTCACTCTGCTGTGCATTGTCCCTGGACAGTGGTGGACGAGGTACTCAGATCCTTTACTTAAGGAAAAGTACCAGCACAACACAGTGAAATCACTCTATTACAAATGTAAGTTCTGCTATAAAAATCCTAACTTAGTAAAAGTACTATCAGTAAAATGTATTTAGAGAGTAAGCACTAAATTCCAACAGACGTCTGCGCTGCGTTCCGGCGGCGCTGCAGCTACTGTAAGCAATTGCGGCCACTCAAGACAATGCTTGGGATTCCACCAACCTCATCGCAGCGCATCCCAGAAGCGCTGCCTCAATTTTTGTCGGAGCCGCAGGGCGTTGCACAGGCGGGGCAGGAAGTGAACGGCTAAAGCATCCGGAGATTTTTACAAAATAACCACCCTGTACAGACTCCTGATCATTTATCACATGACTACACTATTTTAACAGCTGAAACACAGCCACAAATCTTTGAACCTCATTGTTGATATTCTGGACTAAATGGAAGAAACTATTTAACTACGCAGACTGCTTATGTTTTTGGTAGAAGCACAAATATCCAGGAAAAAAATACCAAAACAACCGTATCTGCGGGTCGGGTTGGATTGCTTTACAGTTTGGTGACGAAAGCTAGAACCATAAACGTCACCCAGCACCAGATCAGTAAAAAGCTAAATCTCTATGCATATGCATGACACACTATGTAGAATTCAAACACTTTGCAATAAAAAGACTACAATATATATATATATATATATATATATATATATATATATATATATATATATATATATATATATATATATATATATATATATATATATATCATTCAGACCTGCAACCCATTCCAAAAAAGGTTGGGACAGAAGCAATTTAGGGCTAGTAATCAGGTAAATTGGTTAAATAATGATGTGATTTGAAACAGGTGATATCAACAGGTGATTGTAATTATGATTTGGTACAAAAGCAGCATCCAAGAAAGGTCTAGTCCTTTAGGAGCAAAAATGGGCCGAGGATCGCCAGTTTGCCAACAAATACGTGAGAAAATTATTGAAATGTTTAAAAACAATGTTCCTCAAAGAAAGATAGGAAGACATTTGCTTATTTCACCTTCAACAGTGCATAACATAATTAAAAGATTCAGGGAATAAGGAGGAAGCCTAAGCTGAACAACCGTGATCTCCGATCCCTCAGCATCAAGAATCGTCATTCATCTATAAGCGATATCACCACATGGGCTCAGGACTACTTTGGCAAACCTTTGTCAAGTACCACAATATGTAGTTACAGCCACAAATGCCAGTTAAAACTGTACTGTGCCAAAAGGAAGCCCTATGTTAACAGTGTCCAGAAGCGCTGTCGACTTAACTGGGCTCGGAGGCATCTGGGATGGACCATCACACAGTGGAAACGTGTACTGTAGTCAGATGAATCAGTATTTCAGGTATTTTTTGGGAGAAATGGAAGCCGTGTGCTCCGGACCAAAGAAGAAAAGGATCATTCAGACTGTTACCAGCAACAAGTCCAAAAGCCAGGGTCTGTCATGGTATGGGGTTGTGTCAGTGCCCTTGGCAAAGGTAACTTGCACTTCTGTGATGGCACCATTAATGCTGAAAAGTACATAGATATTTTGGAGCACAATATGCTGCCTTCAAGAAGACATCTTTTCCAGGGACATCCATGCATATTTCAACAATATAATGTAAAACCACATTCTGCACACATTACAAAGTCCTGGGTGCGGAAGAAGAGGACACGGGTACTTGACTGGCCTGCCTGCAGTCCCGACCTGTCTCCAATAGAGAATGTGTGGCGCAACATTACAAAGTGGTAAATGCTTTACTGTTCCAACTTTTTTTGAAATGTGTTGCAAGAACCAAAATAGGAATTTCTTTTTTTTTTTTTTTTTTTTTTTTGAAAAGAGGAACACATTACATTATGTGCTGTTGTATTGTCTGCAATGAAATACAAGTCAAAGTACATTTAGAAATCACTTCTTTCTTTTTTTATTTGTGTTTTCCATACTGTCCCAACTTTTTCTGATTTGGGGTTGTATATATATATATATATATATATATATATATATATATATTATGGCATGCTGTTTCGGAAATTATATATGTAAAGTTTGAATATATTGAATGAAAGTCTGAATATATTGAATGGATGTCTGAATATATTTAATGAACCTTGAAAATATAAATATATATATATATATATATATAAATGAAAGTCTGAATACATTTAATGGAAATCTGAATATATTGAATGAAAGTCTGAATATATTGAATGAATGTCTGAATACTGTATATTGAATGGAAGTTGAAATGGAATCTGACGTCATTGTCAGATTATTAACACACTGGCGAATGCATGTTGGGCCAAAACACTGGTAGCGGTAACCATATCCAGTACCGTTCTCCCAATGAAAAAGTTTATTCACTTTTTCATCATGGAAGAACAAATGAAAGGAACCTTTTTTGTCAGGCAGGTCCCTTCCATAAGGCTAACGTCAACATGTCTTTCATTCAATATATTCAGACTTCCATTCAATATATTCAGACTTTCATTCAATATATTCAAGGTTCATTCAATATATTCAAGGTTCATTCAATATATTCAGACTATCATTTAATATATTCAGACGTTCATTCAATATATTCAGACTTTAATTCAATATATTCTGACTTTCATTCAATATATTCAAGGTTCATTCAATATATTCAGACTTTCATTCAATATATTCAGACTTTCATTCAATATTCAGAATAAGATTCATTCAATATATCTTCATAATAATTTCCTAAACGGCATGCCATAAAATATATATATATATATATATATATATATATATATATATATATATATATATATATATATATATATATAATAAAGACTATTATATATATATATATATATATATATTAGTGCTGTCAAATGATTCAAATACTTAATCGCGATTAATCGCATTAATGTCATAGTTAACTCACGATTAATCGCAATTAATCGCACATTTTTATCTATTCTAAATGTCCCTTGATTTCTTTTTGTCCCATTATATTTTCTCATTTTAATGCTCTTATCAACATGAAAAAGTGGATCGGCTGCTTTGTGCGAATGTTTTTTTTTATTGAAAACAACACTGGCATATATGTAGTGTTTAATTTTACACTAACATTCACACTTGGAGCTAATAATCTGTCACAATGAATGTAACACTGTTACCTCCATTTTCCATTGCAGATAGTACTGCCTCACGCCTAAGGCGAGCGTGGCTGGTCGTCATAGCTACTATGGTTTCCCCCGACTCATTTCCTGGTTGTCCTTCTCCATAAACAACGTAAAATCATGGAGTGGGTTAACTTTTCCTGCTCCAGGTTTCCCACCGTGGTCAGAAAAAACAGAGGAGACACTTTGTTTCTCTCACTATGACTCTAGAGTCACTACTTGCTCTGAAGCTAATCACTGTGACGAGCCTACAGTAGCTACACGGCTCGCAAGCCCAAACAAGTGGTAGGCCGGCCACGCCAAGACCCGCCCTTCAATCACTACTATTGGCCAGGCGTCCAAGGTAACGTAACCCCATTTATTCAGGTCCTATCCCCTGACCAATCCGCTATCCTAATCTTAACCACTCGAGGTGAAATGCCTAACGCCAACAAATCGAGCTGTTTCGTAGGGTGGGACATGGCGTGGCCATAGTGGGATTCGTAATTTTGCCGGACATGTCTGTTTTGTTTCCGGTCTACCTAAATCCGAAAGAACGTTAATCGTGCGATAAAAAAATTGTTGGCGTTAAAATGGGTTTGCGTTAACGCATTAAACTGACAGCACTTATATATTATTTTTTTCCGGTGACCAGAGCAGACGTAGTAACACCGCTCACAAAACAATGTCTGATTATTTAAAGCCCAAGTGTGTAAGAATTTCTCCCATCTAGCGGTGAAATTGTATATGACAACCAACTGAATTTCACTTTGTAGCCCCCCCCCCCCATTCCGAGTGTGTTATAACTCCTACGGTGGCCGAACCCGAAATTAGCAACAACCGTCCGTGAGTGTTCCTTCCAGTGTAATAATAGTTTGACGTTATTTTGGTACCATTTCATTGCTAACATCAGCTATCAGGTTCCCAAACATATGCAAGCTAATGTTAGTAAAGTATCAATGCTGTCGTTATTCTGGATATTGTACCAGATTAATAGTGTACGGCGATGTTTACAGCGTAGGAGAGAAGCAACGGAGGTTTGTGTTTTTAATATATTTCTCTGAGCAGCACGAACATTGTCAGTGAAACTGAAATGATCTCTTAGTGTCTCCATCGTTTCCACGCAGCTGTTCTAGTAGCTAGTCTGTGTTACAGATCCATGACGTGACTTGTCTGCCAGGGAAATCACGGCACATATGATTACGTTTATGTTACATAGTAGACAATCCTTTTTCATTGACGCGAGGAAAAGTATCCTAGACGTCGTTCTAGCGTTATGCAACCATGCTATAGTTAGCCAAGCAAGTAGCAACTATAAAACTTTTACACAAATAGGCAGAATTACCTGCTGAGAAGAAAGCAGGCAACTTCGGCGTCCCTTTTAAAATCCTTGCTCCTCATCAGCTCTTTCCATCTTGGAAAAGCCACAACAATATTAACTTCGGTCGTGTTGCTTTGCCTGTCACGTTGTAGTTTTAATTTCCTCGGCGACTCAGTTACATGTCCTCGATAATAGACGCAACAGGCTTTCAAATCTGCCGGCAGTGAGTCGCAAGTAATCTTCTCCCCCCCTCCCTCCCTCGCATACGTCACAGTCATAGACAGTTAAAGAAAACAGTCGGTCACAGTCAGTGTCACTGAGTGAAAAGCGCGAAATGCGGAGCAGTAAAGCCTGTATGTCCCTTACGGGCTACCGTATTTCAAGATGGCGCATGGCTGTGGAGCATCTACCCCAGTTCATGTAAGTGCAAATATAAAATTTCAAGCCAAAAGGAATACTTGGAATTGAGGGTCGTGGTCAGGGATGTAGTGGAGGCTAAACGCACGTAAACGCCGTTTACGCACCTCCCAAAATTCGGAAATAGCGTTTACCCACCTCCAAAGTGCGTTTATCCACCTCTAAATTGTGTTTATCCACCTCTAAATAGCCTATAGTTCCTAAGCCATTTTAAATCAAGCTTATGTCGTTTTAGTTTCATATTTTTCATTATTAGTTTCATAGATTGTTAAACCTAAGACGAAGTCTTTCATATTGCGCTGCTTACTGTCAGTGTTGACCAATCTCTTGCGGTGTTTGTTTGTTATAGCCCACAACGTTGCCTTCCAGGCACTAGGATTAGGCAACAGTTATAGGTGCCTTGAATTAAGTCAATGGTCGCAGCGCTGCCTTGAAGTCAACGTTGGGGGCTTAAAACGCCATCGAGCATCTCTTGCGTAGAGAGCAGGAAGCAGCAGACTGCATCAAGACTCATCAGTTCTCTTAATACATCCATGGTCACTAGCCCAAACTAGCCTACATGTCTCATGTAATAAATTGTAAAAATAGATGTCCGGCAATTTTTTAAGCGCCGTCAAGACAGCAGCCCTCCTCCTGATGCCAGCAAACGGCCTCGGCTACAAGCCCACAGTGAGTGAGCTCGAAAAACAGTACTAAACTTCATGTTTTTTAGGTTAATTTGGTTCACTGTAGATTCATGCCACTGACTCAACAAGTCACCTCTACCTTTTCCCATTAGCCCATGTTTCAAGTAAAATTCAGGATACATTATCAGATAAATAACTGGATGTAATTATATGCATTCTCTGACATTTAAACCACTGGAAGTTTGTGACAACAAGCTCTCTTTGCTAGTCACCTAGCTAGTTAATGTTATCGCTATAGCCGTTCGCGGTTTTGCGGGTACGGTAAACGTTTCTATGGAAACGGCGAGTTGAACCAATCAACTCGCCGACTATGGGTAGTGTAGTTTTTC